>BJCM01266797.1:0-18580 GCA_018326385.1 Flaveria bidentis | reverse complement strand
GAAGACACAAAAGCTTGAGAAGAGCTTGTCTCTTGGAATGGGCTTCCTTGAGTATAGTTCTCCCTTGGTGTCTCAGGGAAGGTGATGAAAGGACCCTTTGGTGAGAGGTCAGGGTTGCATATGAGATGATGTTAGGGTTCTATGCTATCCTTTTCAACCACATGCAGGGCTGAACCCATTTGATTGTTGGAGTTGCCAGATGAACCTTGCATGTTCATCTCCATCTGGTAGCCACTAAGAATCCCATATAACTCTGTCAGAGTGAGAGTTTTGAGATTTTTAGTCCTCTAATCACCACACAGTAGTGTGTCTACTGCCTAGAAAGTGAGGACATGAACTTCTTTACAATGTCTCTGCTCTCAAGAGGAACTCCTCCATCTATAAGGGTATCCACAATCTCAACATACCTAAAGTATTCTTGAGTCATGGTTTTACCTGTTTTGAAGGTGAAGTTTTCAAACTGCTGCTTCATGAGATCTTTCTTGTTCTCCTTGGCTTCAGAAGAACCCTCAATCATTAGTTTCAGTGAATCCCACAGCTGCTTAGCTGTTTTGCACTTCTTGAAACCTTTGTACATAGACTTTGGAAGGGCAGTTTGAAGGGCTGCCATGGCTTTTCTATCAATCTCTACTCTCTTCCTATCTTCATCAGAGTAGTTAGCCACATCCTTAAGGATCATACCAGCACCAGTAGCAGAGGGGTGCTAGGTATGAAAGGTCCATTCTCAACAGACTCCCACATTCTTAAGTCTAGAGACCTGATGAAACCTTCAATTCTCAGGCACCAGGTATCAAAGTCATCAAGAGTGATCAGTGGGGACTTGTTCATAGTTCCAGTTTCCATATCAGTCTTTGAAATGGCTGCCATTTGAAAAGTTTAATTTTTGTGTGTGTGAGGGATCTTAAGATGGTGAGATCTTATATCAAGAGCCTGGAATGCTTTGATACCAAATGCAGGATCGGTGAAGGGGGTCACTTACAACACAACAACACAAAGAGGAGATTAACCAAACTTAATCAAATAGTAAGATGGGATTAACCACAAGTATGACACTAAGAACACAAGTAATAAGTAAGAGACAGAACAAGAGAACATAAGTGTTTGGTTTTCAAGGATGCAGTATATTGCTTTCTCAAGTTCTATTACAAGTGTTAGAAAGCATAATGAAAAGATACAAAAACAAGGAATACTTATACTACATCCTGCAGCCGGCTATAATTTGAAAGCCAGCTAGATACAATTGACTAGACACAAACAAAATCAATTGTAGAGTCAAAAGATAGATTGCCTTATGACTATGACATGTCATAGCTCACATCCTTATCTATTACAAAAAAGTTAAAGTACATGAAGTATAAAGTTTACAGACTCAAGACCTCAATGTATAGTTACCAAAAGCATGGACCTTTTCACCAACTTATGTAAGTTGGTGACTTTACAGAGATGCATCAGAACGGTGTCCAGCTTTATGGAAAAGTACATCAGATAAAGCATCTGTTAAAAGTCTTCGGAAGAAATCTGTCTTCATGAGTTGAAGCTTCGGAAGATTTTGTCTCTAAGGCTTCGGAAGACTTTATCTTTGGCTTCGGAAGATATTGGTCTTGGGTTCGAAAGATTTCACACTTAGAATATTTATGTTGCATGTGTGAAACTTCCTAAGCATTCTTCTTCAATGCACTTGTGCAGCATGCAGGATAGACATTGGATGTTTGGGTTGCATCAGCCTCTTCATACATTGTCTAAAGTAGGGTAGAATCAATTAAGTAATTGGGTGATACAGCTGGAGATGAGGTAGATGAAGGTGTTGAGGGAGGAGATGTAGAAACAGCTGGAGGTGGAATGGCACACGATGATGATAAGGATTAAAATCTCAACTGATGTAGCTTCGTTTCTTGAGAAGTGAAGGGTAATGGAGTTGGAGGAATGATATTTGTTTGGACGTTGGAAATGGACACATCATTTTCAAAACCTAGAAGATTAAAAGAATTAAACATTATATCAGAGTCAAAGAACCATGTAGGTTTAGATCGAAGATCTAAGGAATTAGATTCCTGCCAGTCAACATAGAAAGACTCTTGCATAATACGGGTTCTCGTGTTATAGACTAGATAAGCTTTTTGAGAAGAAGAATAGCTGACGAAGTAACATTCATTAGACACAACACCAAATTTCGTCTTTTGTGCCTGGGTATTCAGTAAAGTGCATGTGCAACGAAATGGTTGAAGTCAATCAAAGTCTTTCTCTTATGAAAAAGTTCATAAGGAGTCTTCATTTTTTCTTTGACTATCAACACCCTGTTAAGAACATATGAAGCATAATTCACCGCCTCTTCCCAAAAGATAATGGGTAAAGAAGAATCGATCAACATCATACGTGCAGCTTCAACGAGGGTGCGGAATTAAGGATCTGATTGCGGAATTTGGTACCATTATCACTTCTAATTGCCATAACCTTCCTCTTGCTTATCTTCTCAATTGAAATAATTAACTTTTGTAGCTCCTCAGCAGCCTCTCCTTTGTGTCTCACCCAGGAATACCTGAAAAAATCATCTGTAATCACAAGACAGAAATTTTTTTAGCAATTGATTTAACACTGATTAGGCTAACAAATCAGTATGCAACAACTCTATAGGATTAGATATGCTATTTTCAATTTTTGGTTTATGTGGTTTCTTGTGTTGTTTACCCTTGGCACATGCCCTACATTTTTCAACCACATAAAAGTCCTTTAAAGGTAATCCCCTGACAAGATTGTTTTTAACTAATTTGTTAATATTTTTTAATTTAATGTGGCCTAATCTGCGATGCCATAGGAAAGACTCAGAAAGTAACAGTATACGTTGACTACTTTGAACCCATGTCAAGAAGATATGTGTCATTCTTCCTTGGAGCCCGCATTAAGACCATCTCTTCTGGAATATCAATCTCAGATTTCAGAAAGAGACATTCATTGGACTTGAACAAGACCATAATGTCTTTATCACAAATTTGAGAGACACTCAACAGAATAAAAGCGAATTCAGGGACAAAATTAACTTTCTCTAAGGTAAGAGAGCCATTGGAAACTTCCCCTTGGCCAACCATTTTCCCTCCTTTCTTGTCTCCAGCAAAAGCGACATATCCTCCATTGATTATTCGGTAATTGGTTAATAAGCCCTTTAACCCCGTCATGTGGCTGGAGCATCCACTATCAATATGACATACAATGTTTACAACCTTAGTGGATGTATCCTGCAAAGATGTCACACATCAGATTAACCAGGTGAAACAGGCTCCCAAGTTTGAACAACTTTAGGTTTAGGAGAGGTTGTCTTCTTACAAAAGAAATTATTAACCAATTGATTCAATCTACTCTGAAATGAATTCCTATTAACATTTCTATGATGAAGCTCAGCACATTGCTTAATTACATGATCATCTTTACCACAACGAAAACAATGTGATTTAACTCTAGGCCTGTTAAGCAACAAAGTAGAAATTTTATCAATGTATATTTCCTTATAATATTCAGAAAATCTAGAATCTACATCACTGTAAGTCTCAAACATGTCTCTAGGTCTGTTTTTATTTATAAAAGAATTATTATTTACAAAAAATGAAGTATCAATATCAGAAGTACATGACTAGTACCACTCGTACTTGCTTCAGATGATGACATCACCCTTTTATTTTATAAAGAAATACTAGTTGGGATAACATATGGAATGGGATGAGAAAAGAATTTTTCAAAACAATTACTTTGAATTTTCTTTGAACCTTTCATAGTGGAATCATTCACGATATTAACACAATCAGAATAGATATCACCATTGTAATGCACATTATTTAACGAGGTAATAGAAACATCACTAGAACAAGATGAGACAGTGTCTTCTATAGATTGACTTGAAACAAAGACAAAATTTAAACTAGATTTATTATCTAAGACAGAATGTTGCAAATCAGGTGTACTAAGAATAGTGCATTGAAGACCACTAGTCGGTCCATAACCATAGTATTCACGAACGTGCCTAGTGTTCACACCTTCTAAACCTCCAGACATACTGTTAGTATCTATTGTGATCAAATCATTTGAGGGATGAGGAACAGTCATAAGGAGAATAACAGTAAGTACTAGGAGGAGGATAAACCTTAGCATTTTCATATTACAAACTTGTTTTAATCCTAGCCCCTGTTGATACATCATGTTCCTAGTTTATGTTCTTAAATGTAAAAGTATTTTATTTGTTAGACATATGTAATGTGACTATTTAATTTAATATGATATGCATCTTGATGTTTATTTGTCTTTGAGTATTTCATTTTATTATTGTATTTACTATAAATCATATGTATGAACATCATATATAGGTTTGACGTTGTTGTACATAGTTCTAAGTCAATAATGATTAATAAATGTGTTCAACTTAGTCGGGTGGTTATTCATGCTAATGGACCATACTTATGGAACATACGCATGAATGAATCATACTTATGGACCAGTCGAACGACTAAACCAGAAGACTGGATCAGTCGTATGACTGAGACATATGGTTGATTCAGTCGCACGACTGAACTTCAATCGTGCGTATGAATCAACTGCATGAGTCAGTAGCACGACTGAACCATGCTAATGGTTCAGTCATACGAAAGAAACTGAAAACCTATAAATACCACATAATTCGTGGAAAAATGGGAGACTTAGAATATTCACAAACCCTAGTCGTCCAGAGCGCCCTAAGCAGCCTATCCAACTTCATAGTTCGTTCCTGATCTATTTCTACTCAATTCTTAACGTTTGTTTTATCGTTAGATCGATCAGGTTGTCGTTGTCACTAATTGGATCGCCAATTAAATAGGATTCCGCACTATTTGATCTGGTCTCACGCAGAATCCGTTAGTACTCCGTACGAAAACGGTCTTAACAAGTGGTCTCAGAGCTTTGGCTCATGATTTTTCGTGGATTCAATTGGTTATAGTGTTAAAACAAACGTTTTCAATCAAAAGAGTCACCTTTTTGCTTCAAAATGTGTTTTTGACGATTGCATGTGTTAAAGTTTTGATTTTTCGTCAAACGACAGATTAGGGTTCTAGAAAATTCGTATTTTGTGTCAAAGTGTTCAAATATTCGATTTTTCAAACACAACAGCCTTCGGTCGCACGATTGGACTATTTGTACGACTAAACTTATTCGTATACTCTCATTCGTATGACTGAACTAAGTCGTATCTCTCATTCGCACAGTTAAGCAACTCCAGTTGGTTGATTACAATTGCCTTGCTCATTCACAAGACTGAATCCAATCGCCCGATTGAATTCACTCGTATCTTTCATTCGCACGAGTGAATTTGTCATGTTCTAAGTTTACCAAGTTTAAATCAATGGAAGACCAGTTTGCTGCATTCATCGCTAGAAAGGACTCACGTATCAAGAACCTTCTACTTCTGGAGAATGAGATTGGAAACCACTACAAACCACCAAAGCTGTTAACTTTGGATGAATACCCACAGTGGAAATTGCGGTTTGAAATTTACTTTAATGGAGTTGACCCAAACCTTCGGACATCCATTGAGACTTGTTACACGGTACTAATCAGTGCTAATGGAGTTAAATTGACTTTAGGAGGAATGAGTGAATCCCAAAAGACTCTGCATAATGCTGAAAAAAAGCACATGCCTTGTTGACTCAGTCTATACCTAAGAACATATTTCATCAGTTCTATGAGAACAAGCAGTCTAACAAATTATGAGAGGCCTTGGAAAAGAGATACGAAGGAAATACAACTCTGAAAGAACTGAAGGCAAAAGCTCTTAAGAACGAATTTGAAAATTTCTCTCCGATTGGGAATGAGAGCTTGGATGATATCATTGATTGATTCTATCATCTGATGAGTGAGTTGCACACTCATGGCGTGACCACATCCATGGAAGATAAAGTCTCTAGTTTTGCTGATGGTCTGCCAGACAAATGGGATCCATTTGAGTCTAATCTGAGACAAAATGACATTCTTGCTACTTTAGACATAAATGATTTTATTTTGAAGTTAAGGGAGGAAGAACTACATATGAAATACAAGTCAAAGAAAGGATCCTATATTCAGAATCCGGAACTATACAATTTAGTTCCAACTCCGGCTGCTTCAGGCGCACCGCTACAAACAGCGTTTATGTCTAGCTCTTTTTCTCCTTCCCAAAGCAATGCATCAGGAACCGTAACATCAGGGTCATCTGGAACCCAATACATAGTTCTCGAGGAAAATACTACCAAGTTGAAGACCAAGAATCTCGGAAATGTCACCATGGAATTTGCCAAAGAGCACATGGACCTTGTAGCTGGTGTTGTTCAATCTTATGATGGATTAGTTGCTGGTAAGATTGGAAACTGTCATTTTGCTGATGAGGACCACGAGCAAGTCGATAAAACTGAGCTAGAACACATGGATATTATGTGGGCATTGGCTAGTGCTATTAGAAGAGCCAAGAAGTTTGTTGAAAAGACGGGGCAAAATTTGGTTGCCACTAAAGATATGACATTTGGATTTGACAAAACCAAAGTCACGTGTATCAATTGTGGTGAAAAGGGGCACTTCAAACGTGAGTGCGTAAAGCCAACAAAGACTGGAAATGGAAATCCTTTTCCTACATTCAACCGACATGACAAGGATAAGATTGAAGCTTCATCTTCAAGTAAAGAGTCTAAGGCTTTGGTTTCTCAAGGTGATGAAGGATAAGACTGGTCCTTCCGATTCGTTTCTGAGGGTGAATCAAACATTGCTTTAGTTGTTACATTGGATGTTGGATCTACAAGTGAAGGAGACATCATAGTTAAGCATACACTTTCAGATATCAAAGAAGCTATGGATGTCGTTGATCATTTGGTTGAAGAAGAGCTTAGTGCTACAAACTCAGTTGCTCCAGTCACTGAAGATTCTGACACTTCTTTGATGGCTGATTCGTCTGGTTCTACACATGTATGTTCTAAAGGTGATTATTTGAAAAACATGCATGCACTGAATGTGATAAATTTAGGGAAAGCATTGATTTAAATTTTTTTAGGTTATTAGAACATAATGATAATATAGTAAATGATTTACAACTCTACACAAAAGCAAATCGTATTTTAAAACAAAATGAGTGCAGCTTCAAAGAAAAGATAAAACTATTGGGGAAAAAACTAATGAAAACCAAGGTTGTTGCCTTAAATCAATCAAATGACATCAAGTTCTATTTAAATTTTTGGAGGAAACAAAAACTGCACAGTTTGGCATGTTCTTCTCACATCGTTCAAAACTTAGTGAAAGAACGGAATGCCAGGGAAGGTCTGGGTTATAAGGTAGTACCGCTACCACATGAAATCCTTTTGAACACTAAATTTAGACCAATTAATAATATTCCATTAAAAGATCATGTGGTGTCTACTCCTTTGGTCAGTGATCCAGATTCTACGGGTAAGCATGTGAAATTTGTCACTAAATAGAAGGATTCTACTTTGGGATCAAAAGATAAGATACCTATTGAGGGTTTGGATGATAAAACTAAAAAGGTTAAATTAGGGTTAGGTTCACAAATGTCTATATCAGAACCTAAAAGGTCTAATCCAATGAACCTTAAACGTGTTAATCATCAAAATCCAAATAAAATGAAAGTGAAAGATGTTCAAAATGTCAAAACAATTAAGTTTGTTAAAGAAGGTGAAACATCTAAAAAGGAAGAGTCTTCACCCCAACCGGACATATCTCAAACCCCAACAAAACACAACCCCACATCAAAACTTTCCTCAAACTGTCTAAGAGAGATCCTGCTACAGTTATGGAAAACAAGAACATATCTCTCCAAATTGTCCTTCTTATCAGACACCTAAAAGGAAATTGAACTTTTTGAAGAAAAACCAAGATTTTCTAAGGTTACACCTAAGATTATTAGTGAACCTAAAGTTCAAACCATAAGCCAATCATCTGTTTACCACAAACAGGCCTTACACCAAACTAGTTTATGGAAGAAAAAAACAAGTAATATGTCTGTTAGTGAGAAAAAGAAGAAGAAAGATGTGCCCTCATCCTCTGAAGGACAGTGGGTTGAGTTCATGATGTGTGATACCTCTAGGACACCTAAGCCAGTTAAGGCTTGGGTCCCAAACCTAAACTAATAAAATTCCTTTGTATGTGCAGGGTGTCCGCTACAGCGCTATCACTAATACCTGGATTATTGATACTGGGCTTCCAGGCACATGACCGGGAATTCGTCTCTCCTTTTCAACGTCAAGAAATTTAAAGGGGGACATGTATCATTCGTTGGGAATAAAGGAGGTTACATCACCACTCAAGGAGAAGTGGGAAACGAGAAAGTAAAGTTTCACATGGTCAAATACGTTGAGTAATTGCAAAACAACTTGTTTTCTGTCTCCCAAATCTGTGATAAGGGATTCAAGGTTGTGTTTGACAACAATAAGTGTTGTATTTTGAAGAAGGAGTATGTTATCGAGAAGGATACAATTCTAATGTCAACTTCAAGATATAACGATCTGTATATCTTGGATCTATCAAAAGCCTCCACAACTGAGTCTACTGCACAATGTTTCTTGTCAAAGGCAGCCGAGAGGGATTCAATCTCCTAGCATAGGAGAATGGGACACATTAATCATAGGAAGATAAATCATCTGGTTCAGAATGATTTAGTGAATGGAGTTACAGTCAAGAATTTCCAGCTCCTAGATTTTTGCATAGCATGTAAGAAAGGGAAACAGACCAAGAAGTCTCACAAAGCAAAGAAAGTTAATGCTATCGACATTCCTCATGAGCTTCTACACAGGGATCTATTTGGCCCAGTTAGCACGAAGAGTATTGCTCGAGATTGGTACTGCTTTGTAGTAACTGATGATTACTCAAGATTCTCTTAGGTGATGTTTCTGAAAGCCAAGTCAGAAACATTTGAATCATTCAAGCATCTAGTCACTACATTGGAATCACTCTACAAGCTGAAAGTAAGAAAGATTCGATCAAACAACGAAACAGAGTTCAAGAATCAGTGGATGGAGGCATTATGTCGAGAGAAAGGAATTGTTCATCAATTTACTTCTCCCTACACTCCACAGATGAATGGGGTTGCTGAAAGAAAGAATCGGAGCTTGATAGAGACAACAAGGACAATGTTAGCTGACTCTAAACTGCCTATTCAATTTTTGAATGAGGCAGTGGCTAATGCATACTACACTCTCAATTTAGTCTTAGTGGTCAAATTTCATGGAAAAACGTGTTATGAATTGCTCCAGCGACGTAAACCAAACTTGGAGTATCTAGAACCATTTGGAGCACCGTGCATGCTGCTAAAGAACAGTCATACTGGGAAGTTTTGTGAGAAGGTAGAAGAAGGTATCTTTCTCGGATATAGTATACCAGACAAGAGAGTTTATAACAACTCAATGGGTCAGGTAGAAGTGTGGTGCAATGTTGATGTCCAAAGATACACCACCCCCTTGCTGGCAAAGGACCTTCCTTCTTCTTTGACTATGATGGATTTTTCAAGTCCTTCAATCTACCTCCTTCGCATCCTGATGATCAGATATCTTCTCAAATGATGTACGATGTTCTAAATACTCTTACACTAGACTCGACATCATCAATTCCATTAGACGATACTTCTATCCCTTCAGCCAAGAGCTTGAGGTAAGTGAGTCTTCCTCTGATGATGAAGCAATTGAGATTATAAATGTGGACCGGGAGGAACAAGTTCCCACTACTAAAAGTACACAAGCATCTGATCTTCATGCCACTAGAACTTCTAAACCCCATACCCCAACAGCCACAGAAACTGAACCTGGGATTCAAAATCTGGAAAATGAGGACGATGTTCCCACCACTCCTGGAACTTGAGTTAATGTGCATCATCCCCTAGACAACATCATCGGGGATATTCTATCAGGAGTTCAGTCACGAAATCAGCTATACTCAGCTGATTATGCCGTAGTCATGGTAAAAGAATATCTTCACGATGGTGCTTATCGATGTTTTATGTCTAAATTTGAGCCAAAATATGTAAGTGAAGCTTTAAATGATGAGGAATGGGTTAGTGTTATGCAAGAAGAACTCTTTCAGTTCAAGAAGTTAGGAGTATGGACTCTTGTGGACAGACCAAAAGGTGCAATGGTGATTGGCACTAAATGGGTTCTTAGGTGTAAGAAAGATGACAAAGGGGTTATAATCAAAAACAAGGCTCGGCTTGTTGTTCAAGGGTTTAGACAAGTTCAAGGCATTGACTACAATGAAGTGTTTGCACCTGTGGCAAGGATGGAAGCAATTCGTATCTTCTTAGCCTATGCATCCTACATGAAGATCAAAGTTTATCAATTTGATGTGAAAAGTGCATTCCTTCATGGTGAAATCCGTGAAACGGTGTACGTCAGTCAACTCGAAGGATTTGAGGATCCTTATCATCGGGATAGAGTTTATAAACTGGACAAGGCTCTTTACGGGCTTCATCAAGCCCCTCAAGCCTGGTATGAGAAAAACTTTACTCATCTGGTGAAACATGGTTTTTGCAAAGGGGTTATTGACTGCACGTTGTTCATTAAAGAGAAAGATGGTGAATTACTACTAGTACGGATATATGTGGATGACATAATCTTCAGTTCCAAAATGAATGCATTGTGTAAAAAATTCGAATCAGTGATGAAAGCTGAGTTTGAGATGAGTGTCATAGGAGAGATGAAGTTCTCTCTTGGGTTACAGGTGGATCAGACACCAAATGGAATCTTCCTGCATCAGTCCAAATATGTAGGTGATATCCTTAGTCGGTTCGATATGGAGAATGCAATGGTTGGTGGGACTCCACTTGCCAAGAACCATGATGTGGCACCCGACAAAAATGGTGATCTGGTAGATGCCACTATGTACCGAGGAATGATCGGATCTCTGATGCACCTCACAGCCTCTAGTCCTGATATTATGTACGCCATGTGTCTCTGTTCTAGATATCAAGCTAAACCAAAAATGAATCATCTAATTGGGGTAAAAAGGATCTTTCGTTATCTGAAGGGTACTTCAACACTCGGGTTGTGGTATCCTCATGATGATGACTTTGAGCTTACAGCGTATAGTGACTTAGACTATGGTGGTTGCAAGACGAATTACAAGTCAACATCAGGGGGATGTCAGTTCTTTGGAAGACGCTTAGTCACCTGGCAATGTAAGAAGCAGACATTTGTTGCTCTGTCAACATGTGAAGCTGAATATGTTATTGCTGCAAGTTGTTGTTCACAAATCATTTGGATTCAACAACAAATGTGAGACTACGGTTTGAAATTTTCTAGCACTCCTATCTTTGTTGATAATTATGTTGCAATAGCTGCCACTAAAAATCCAGTCCAACACCCAAAAACTAATCACATCGGTATTAAATATCACTTTATATGTGACTGTTTTGAAAAACAATTAATCGATGTTATTAAAATTAATACGGATTTTCAACGCGCCGACCTCTACACAAAAGCTTTTGACAAACCTTAGTTTTTATATCTTTTGGAGGTCAATGGCGTGAAAAAGAAAGTGTTGTGATTCCAGAAGAATCGAGTTCTTAGTCCGACAAATTTTCCTTATTTTTTAGTTTTCTTTTCCTGTCTTTCAAAATCCAAAAACACAAAAACATTTTCGGTTTTAGAATTTTAAAGGAGAATAGTTTAGTTTCAGTATTTAATTACTTAAAAAAACAGGGCTGGGCAGATAAGCTGAAAGCAAAGAAATCAAATCTGTGATCTTGATTCAAAAATTAGGGAAAATGATAGTACACAAGGTACTAATTGTTTGGGACATCAAAAGGATCTAAATGATCAAAATGATATATTCAAATTACAAGTCTAAGAAGTCTAAGCAAAATAAAGGAAAAATAATAGTAAACTAGTTTGCTACTAAGGTAACAAAGAGAAAGTAGGCCTAGAGGTTGTTATTTTATTATATGATGTGTCAGTAGATTCAACACAATAGACGAGTAGACCTCATTGGTGAATCAAATTTAAACTAATTTGTTCAACTTGCTTTGGATTTTCATCTTATCCCTAGTTAACACAATAAACACATTTCCAATAACGGGTGACGAGAAAAATAAACACCACAAATGTATGCAGATGACCATAAAAATGACAAAGCACATGGAAAAATTGTTAAGCGCAATCAAGCTACTGACTAATGTTGTTGGTGCGTTATGTGCAAAAGAAAAAAATGCTCTAACAAGAAGATAGGTTGTGTACCTCTCTGTTGTGCGATGGCACTGACCTGAGGATAAGCATAACCTAAATATTCTAGAATTCATTGTTTTTGTGTCTCTCTGTTGTGCGATGGCACTGACCTGAGGCTTGGCATCTCTTTGAAAGCTCTTAGAATAGTCTCTTCTTGTGTAATACCCGTAGACTACTCAAAAATCTCATGGGGAATGTTGATTACCATATAAGTGTGGGATCCACAAATGCTTATTAAATTAATAAAACCTAACTCATCACCAATGTGAGTCAAAAATCTGTGCATGGATTTAAGTGGACAGATATACTGACAATCATCGTGGCTGCAACTCTCGACAGTCAAAATCATTGTCTGCATCTTATAGCTCTAGTATGATTTCCAGAAAGTGCTATTGACTCTTAGACAAATAAGAATCTAGTATCCAACTACATATAAAAGGGTCCCAAATGATTATGATATACATGTATTATCCCATATGATTTTTTCCAAAAATGATAAAAATAAATTGAAGTTGTTCTGCTCAGGAGGAAAAATCGGTTAGATGATTTTTAAAAGGCTTTAATCCACCTCAAACCAAAAACACAAAAATATATCTTATTTTGCTTTAATTCAAGTTGTTTTCTATTTTCGTTATCTTCTTTGCGTCGATGTCAGACCATATAACTAGATGAAGTCTGTGAATCACAAATTTAAAAAGATCACGTCTGAGGTGACCAATCAGCTCTCAATTAAAAGGATCACGTCTGAGGTGATCAAGTGATTTTCTATTAAAAAAGGTCATGTCTGAGATGATCATTGGTCATAATGTTTTATATCAAAAGTTAAGTTTTGAGTGTACGGAAATGTATGAAGTCAAACTCATAAGTATGAGCCAATCGCACGATTGAATCATAAGTATGGGCCAATTGCACGATTGAATCATAAGTATGAGCCAATCACACGCTTGAACCATAAGTATGAGCCAATCACAAGATTGAACCATGAGTATGGGTCAACTATGCGATTGGATCACAAGAATGAACCAATCGTACGACTGGATGAAGGAGTCTGAGTCAGTTGCACGAATGAATCACGCGTATGGGTGCAGTCGCACAACTGAAACTTAAAACAATATAAAAAGGGGGTCAGTCGTATACCCTACCACCCTTCAAAATCTCTCAAAAACTGCCTAATACCAGACACTCTGCCAAAATTTTCAATTATTGTGATTACTCTCCGATTGTGATACTAACAGATCTCCTATTCATCTTCGGGTACTTTAAAACTGAAATCAAATCAAATGAATGGATTAATCGAACCCACGAAGACCGAAAGTGTTTAAAATCAAGAACCGGGACCATACCCTAAAATAGACCACTTAAATGGACACAAACGTTGATTTAAATGACACTAAGTGTTATTTCGAGAACCTACGAACCTAATGAATCTAAACACGAAGTGTAATGTAACGTTTTGACAAAGATTAAAATTTATGGTGTCGAATAGTGTAAGATGCGAATGGAAACGCATATGAACCTCAATCGCACGATTGAGCCAAGCTCATGATTTAATCGCACGAGTGAATCAATCGGTGACTTAGTCGCATAACTAACTCAACCGCATAGCATAGGGTAAGACTAAGTTCCATTGCATGCTCAATCGTACGACTGAACTAGTTGATGAAAATCAACAAATATTCAACTGTTATATCTGATAAAAAAATCTAATATATATGTTTCTTGTGTTGCGGCAATATGGGTGAGAGATGGACAATGAGCACCAAGCACAACATATGTGCTCATCTAGATGCTGCGTCTCGGAACGCTTCTGAGTTCACCGGGATTATAGCCTTCCTACGTAGATCGAGGATCTTCAAGGCCATTTCTACTCCATGCACACCATACCGATCGATTCAGCAGGCTTTCTGGGAAAATGCCACAGTTGACCGGCCCGTTGAGCCCCACTGTATCCGGAGCTCTATATTTGGACAAGATATTGGGATCAGTGAAGAAGATCTAAGGAGAGCTTGGATTTGGATGAAGACGGAGACCATCCAACCATGTTGTATCCCCTAACAGTTCGGGGATGTTTTCTGAGGATCAAGTACGCTGGTGACATCAATGTCGGCATACTAAAAAAGTGCAACATGTGCCCCCAGTTCAAGTATCTGGCATATGTGATCCTTAAGTGTATAGCCTCCAGACATGGAGGATTCGATGAGATGTCTGACCAAATCCAGAATGCATACGTTGCACTGGTAATGAAGATGACGACGATGATGAGGATCATGATGATGGTCAAGGTGGTGGAGATGCTGACCCCAATCAATCATGGGCCACCGACATGTCTACTATATCTCCACCACCTCCACATAGTACTTCAACTGCTCTTGGTGGATCTAAGTAAGCTGCTTTCCACTAGGACTTCTTGGTAGATGAAGAAGAAGAGTACGATGATAAGCCTCTCACGAGAAGAGTCAGGAGTCGGGTTGTGGCTACCGAGAAGGGGAAAGAGATGGTTGGTGGACACCAAACTATTACTAAGGGTGGTGACATAAGGGTGGTGACACTGATGTCACAGATCCGACATACACACCCGACCAACCGATTAGCTCAGGGGGAGCCCTAATAGCCAAGGGTAGGAGGAAGAGGATGGCCTAACCTTATAGAAAGAAGGGTAAGAGGCAGAGGATTACTTTGATTAGTTCTTCCACCACCACAGCCACTACCACCACCACAACCACTACCACCACCACAACCACTACCACCACCACAACCACTTCCACCACCACAACCACTATCACCACCACTATTCCCAACACCACCACCACTGTACATCACACTACCACTAACACTCCCACCACCACTCAAACATTCACACCTACCTCACCCACCATACCTAAATCAATTCCACAACAATCCACTCCCGTTCCTACTCCCATCTACACCACATCCACCACTACACCCACTACTCCCCAAGCTAGCACATCCACCCAATTCCCACCTACACAAGGCTTTACTCTACCCACTATTGGGTTAGAGGAATATTTGGCGAGCCAAAACAGACTGGTGCTCAAACTGCTAGCAACAGATGATTTGAGAGCCAACCAGATGAATTAGCTGATAGCGGTTAATACCGCACAAGGCAAGTACATAGCTCAGCTTACAGAGAAGAATGCTGCTCATGAGAGAGCATTAGTTCGAGCTCACCATGCTCTGAAGGATTGAGGGGTTAGAGAAAAAGAACAAAAAGCTTATCCTAAGGTTGAAGGCAACAAAGGGTGAGCCCCTAAAGATTAAGGATGATGGAGATAATGGTGGAGATGATGATGATGAGTTGACCGATGATGAATCAGAAGAAGACGATGATGACGAGGAAGATGGAGGAAGTGGAAATGGAAAAAGAGATGATGAGGAGGAGGAGGATGATCAAGAAGGTGATGCATCTGCATAAGCCTCAAATCAAGCAGCAAAAGAGAGGCGCACCAAAAGAACATGTCCTCTACACCTCCAACTGAAGAGACAAATGATCAGGGAAAAAATGAAGCTCCACAGACTGAGGATTATGATGTCATTCCCCTTCAGCAAGTCAAGACTCAACTGACTATGATTCTTGATTTTCAAGGGATTGTGAGAAGGCCTGTGAGCTATATTCCAGAGGAAGGAAAAATTATCCACGACCTAACTGACGAGTAGCTCACATATATGTTTAGACTAAATCCAGACGAGCTCGTCAAAGATGCTCTAGAAGTAGATGTTTTGAGTGACAAGGAGCTACAAGGTGTGGATCAGATTGAGATCGAGGATGTCACGTCTGACTACTATCCTCAGTACACTGAAATTGAGGGCAACGTTATCCTCGACTTGGGTGAAACTTTTGGCAGTGATACTTTTTTCAAGCTGGATGAGATAGAGAAAGTGAAAGAAAATGATGAAAGTAAAGCACAAGCTACAGATGCTAATGTTGATCCTAAAAAGGCTAAATGGGCAGCTTGTCTATTAAAAATGAAGGCCCAACGTGCACCTCCAAAGCTGAATGCCTACACCAAACTTTATCGAGTAAAGAAGCATCAGAAAGTGTCAGGAAAGATCATTAATTGGGCCTATTTTGAATATTTGGATGTATATGTTGGCCTATCAGGAAAGATCATCAATTGATTTTCAAGGGATTGAGTACTTTAGATATCCACATGATCTGAGGACTCTTCCTGGTTTTGAGCTAAACAAATTGGCCTGTTTAGATCTTTATTACGCCAACCCGAGGAAGATGTCGGGATGGTTTGAGACATCATTGAAGAAAGAATGCGACACTAGATGGGTAAATTTCATACCTCAACAACCTAAGCGACTTATCCATAAAACTGAAGTTGATCCTATATCTGGAAGGCCTAAGGTGGTGTTGAAGTGGAGTCCCCCATGCACAATGTCTAAGATTCCTTTACGGAAGATGCCTTAGGACTTCACTCCACACTTCAAATGGTGATATTACGACTAGAGGACGGGGGAAGCGATCATAGTTCTAAACAAAGAAGGGAAGATCAAGACTATCAGGATATTTGACCCAATGTGGCTTACAAACTTGTCTGTTGAAGATGTTTACACTCTATACAAGTGGCCACTGTTCTATGACACGCAAAATATTGTACAAGCTCTATAATTCCAACATGTTATATGGCTCTACTTCGCGTTTGATATACACGCGGGAGTCACTAAAGAAGATAAGTACAAGAAATTCCAAGAACATGTAAAGAATGTTAGAAAATAGGATAAACTAGGTCCAAGGTGGAGTTTGTTGATACATCAAGTTCCTAGTTTATGTTCTTAAATGTAAAAGTCTTTCATTTCTTACACATATGTAATATGACTATTTAATGAAATATGATATGCATCTTGGTGTTTATTTGTCTTTGAGTATTTCATTTTATTATTGTATATAGTATAATTCATATGTGTGAACATTATATATAGGTTTGAGGTTGTTGTACATAGTTCTAAGTCAATAATGATTAAGAAATGTGTTCAACTTAGTCGGGTGGTTATTCATGCTAATGGACCGTACTTATGGACCATACACATGAATGAATCATACTTATGGACCATTCGAATGACTAAACCAGGAGACTGGATCAGTCGTATGACTGAGACATAAGGTTGATTCAGTCGCATAACTGAACCTTCAGTTGTGCGTATGAATCAACCGCATGAGTCAGTCGCATGACTGAACCATGCTAATGGTTCAGTCGTACGAATGAAACTAAAAACCTATAAATACCACATAACTCATGGAAAAACAAGAGACTGAGAATATTCACAAACCCTAGCTGTCTAGAGTGCCCTAAGCAGCCTATCCAACTTCATAGTTCATTCCTGATTGATTTCTACTCGATTTTAACATTTGTTTTATTGTTAGATTGATTAGGTTATCATTCTCACTGATTGGATAGCCAATCAAATAGGATTCCGCACTATTTGATCTGGTCTCACGCAGAATCTGTTAGTACTCTGTACGAAAACGGTCCTAACAGCCCCCCTTTGAGATTTGCATAAAGCGTCATGTTTCATTCCCGATATTGTCCATTTATCAAGCTTTGACTGAAGTTTGGTTGTTTCAAATTTAGCAAGTGCAACCCTTTTAGTCAAAGTGTTGATTTCAACATTTCTTTCCAAAACAATTCTTTTTAGATGTTCATTTTCTGTCAGAGCTTCACTTAATTTAACAAAATATTTAGACTTGTTTACTTTAAAATCTGCATTAATTCGTTTTAAATCTTTTTCATTATCAATTAACAAACGATTAGCTTCGTATACCCGAAATAACCTAATTTTGCATGCAGAAGAACACATGTACTGTATTACCTCATAAGGAAGTCCCATCACCACCTTTTTTGCTGCTAAAACTTTCTCACATTGGCACACTGGAGTACTCAACTTGTTTTCCTCGACAGTGGCAGCAACAACATCTTTTCTATTACTCTACTTAGTGGATTGACTTCCTTATTTCCGCTTCTTCTCATCCTCACCTTCTATCACCATTTCCTCTTTCACCTTCAAAGATACTTCAATTTCATCTCTAAGTTCTTTGAACATGTTGGATTCTTTATGCCCAAGACACATAGAATATTGATGTGGTTAGTACGTATTGATTCAAGTCGGGTCATACCCAATAACAAGCTTGCAAACACTAATATAAATATTTAATTGATGATATGATCATGCAATTGAATAAATACACCAATTTAGAAAATGGGTTTCTAAATAAATTGCATATGAGATGAAACAACTTATAAGGATACTTTGTTTATGGACATTATTTGTAATGTTATTTAAGTTGGTTAAATAACATCAAATAATAATTATAGTGTGTGTATAAGTTATATAATTAAGAGGTTAATTAGATA
>BJCM01266789.1:0-16702 GCA_018326385.1 Flaveria bidentis | reverse complement strand
AAGGTTTTCAAAAGAGGTAATCTAATCAATGTTTATCATCCTAATAGTTGTTATGAGATACTTAAATCTCTGTTCATCAAAAGCTTTGGTGAACAAATCAGCATATTGTTCATTGAGTCAACTTTGATTAGCTTAATCAGATTTTTCTCATGAATATCTCTAATGAAATGATACCTGATATCAATATGCTTTGTCTTGGAGTGCTTCACTGGATTTTCAGTGATGGAGATAGCACTATTGTTGTCAATATGGATAGGAGTGCTCATAAAGTTGAACCTATAGTCTAACATCTGCATCTGAATCCACAGCAGCTAAGCATAATAGCTAGCAGCAACAATGTATTCAGCTTTAGCAATTGATGTAGAGACACAAGATTGTTTCTTGCATTTCTATGAGATGATCCTTCCACCAAGAAATTGACATCCTCCTGATGTTGATTTCTTGTCAATGTTGCAGCCACCATAGTCACTGTCAGAGTATCCATAAAGATTAAAATCATTATTCCTTGGATACCAGAGATCTAGTTTTGGTGCTCCTTTGAGGTATCGGAGGATTCTCTTGGCAACAGCTAGTTGAGACACCTTTGGAGCAGCTGATATCTTGCACAAATGCAAGTGACAAACATGATATCAGGTCTACTAGCTGTGAGATACATCAGAGAACCAATAATTGCCCTATATTGATGTTGATCAGTTTCCTCCCCCTCAAGGTCAGGACAAAGATTATGGTTTCTGGGTATGGATGTCTTTGGGTGGCTTACAGTCTTTCATCTCAAATATCTCTAAGATGTCATTGACATACTTGGATTGATTGATGAAGAACCCTTCCTTCATTTGCTTCACCCGAATTCCAAGGAAAAAATCCATTTTCCCATGGAACTCATCTCAAACTTCTTCTTCATAATGCTTTCAAAGTCCTTACACATTTGGTCATTTGAAGAACCAAATATGATGTCATCAACATAGACTTGAACAAGCAAAACGTCCTTTCTAGACTTTCTAATGAAGAGAGTCTTGTCAATGGTACCTCTAGTGTAACCATTCTTCAGAAGAAACTGAGGCAAGGTTTCATACCACAACCTTGGTGGTTGGTGCAGCCCATATAGAGCTTTATCCAATTTGCACACATAGTTGGGGTGTTGTGGGTCTTAAAATCCTAGTGGCTGGCATACGTAGACTTCCCTATATATAACCCCATATAGAAAGGCACACTTGACATCAAGTTGGTAGACAGTCAAATTCCTGGATGCAACATAAGCAAGGAAGATCCTAACTACCTCAAGTCTTGCAACAGGTGCAAAGACATCAGTATAATCGATTCGTTCCTCTTGGGTGTATCCTTGAACCACCAGTCTTGCTTTGTTCTTGATAATCAAGCCTTTATCATCTCTCTTGTTTCTGAAAACCCATATGGTGCCTATAGGTATTTGACCAGATGGTAGCGGACATAGGTTTCAAACCTTTTGTCTTTTGAATTGAAGCAGCTCCTCTTGCATCGATTCAACCCAACTACTATCTTTCAAGGCATCTTCCACTATCTTGGGTTCCATGTGAGATAAGAAGCATGAGTACAAGTAGACATTCCCATGATGAGTCTGTCCTCTTGTTCTCACACCTTCAGAGACATCCCCTATGATGTTCTTAGCTAGATGAGTGTTATGAATCCTAAGACGAGGAATTACTTCTAGCTAGAAAGATAGATCCAGATTGGACATATTTTGCTCAGGTGCCAGAACACTTTGTCCAGTTGTTGTTTCAAGTTCATTCAATGAGGACTGATTGAATGAAAGAGAGACATCATCAATTGTTGGTTGTGAAGCAGCATTAATAGTTGCATGTTCCTTCAAGATGCTACTTTCATCAGCTTGGTGTTGTACAGGTTCACCTGATGAACTATCAAGATCACTGAGTGAGTTACTGGTTGAAGCTCCACTATCTTGTGAGATGGTTATGCTATCATATCTGCCAATAGTAGAAGTTTGGTTTGTTGTAGCTCTTGGAGAACTTGAAATAGGTCTGGGTAACTCAAACATTTGATTATCTTCAGAATTTCCTTGAGTACCTATTTCAGCTGAAACATTCTCACAAGATGGTTTAGAATAGTTTGGAAACAATTCCAAGTAAAAAATATGATCAGGTCCATTCCCCCTAACACAAGAAGTGTGCTCATTAACAACAATATTGGATGATTCCTCAAATTTTTGATTATTAATGTTGTATACTCTATAAGCTTTAGAGCTAGAAGAGTATCCAACAAAGATAGCATCATCCAACTTTTCAGCAAATTTTGCCAAATTGTCATTTGTGTTAAGTATGGTACACCTGCTGCCAAAGAACCTTAGAAAGCCAATGAACGATGGCCTCTTATTCCATATCTCATAAGGGGTTTTTCCATGTGGCTTAACTACAAGAACTTTGTTTTACACATAGCATGCAGTGCTGACTGCCTCTGCCCAGAATGTTAGAGGTAGTTTGGAATCAGCTAACATAGTTCGAGCAGCCTCAATGAGTGTCTTATTCCTCCTCTCAGCAACACTGGTTTGTTGAGAAGTTCTGGGAGTACTATATTGTCTGGTAATCCCTTTTGAGTTATAGAATGAGTCAAGAACAAAGTTCTTAAACTCAGTCCCTTGATCACTTCTAATTATCTTAACCTTATGATCGATTTGATTTTCTATCTTAAGAATAAAAGATTTTAATGTCTCAGCAGTTTCATCTTTAGTTCTTAAAAAGAATACCCATGTAAATCTTGTAAAATCATCAACTATCATAAGGCAGTATGATTTCCTTCCAATGCTGATTATACTTGTGGAACCAAATAGATCCATGTGTAATAAGTGTAATGGAGTAGTGATGGAGTTAACAACTTTGGATTTGTGAGATGTCCAATTTTGCTTCGCTTTCAGGCATGCAACACAGTTATCTTTACAGAAAAATTCATTTTTAGGCAAACCATGTACCAAGTTATTTTTAGCCAATTTATTCATTGTCTTAAAGTTTACATGACACATACGTTTATGCCATAGTGTTGACTCATCACAGTCAGCTTTGGAAAGAAAGCATGATACTTCACCCATTGGGGAAGCACTATTCATATCAAGCTTGTACATATCCCCATTCCTGGGAGATCTAAGGATCACCAGTTCCAGAGGAATTGTCATCCCTGGTCTGAGGATAATGCACCCATGTTTTGTGAAAAGCATTTGGTGCTTTTAATCACAAAATTGAGAAACACTTAACAGATTATGTTCAAGTTGTTTGACAAAGTGAACTTTGTCAACTTTTAATTTTCCATTGGATATACTTCCTTCGTCAGAAATATATCCTCTAGCCTCACCTCCAAACTGGACAGGACCTCCATCATAATGTTGAAATTGTTTAAGGAGAGATATGTTTCCTATCATGTGCCTGGAGCATCCATTGTCCACAATCCAAATATTGTTATTCTTGTCATATGGATGTCCCTGAACATAAGATGAGATGATTAGTTTTGATTGGAGACCCAAACCTTGTTGGTTTTGGGTTCTTCCAATGATAGTGAGAAAATTGAACCAAAAGTTAAATAAAGGGGTTTAATGGATGTCTTTGAAGAAGAGGTTTGGGCTGCAACATCCTTCTTGATCTTCCAGTCCATCCTTTGGTCAATCATGGAAGATGTGCTTGTTGAAGATTTTGCAACATGGAATTCTTCCGAAGCTTCTTTCTTTATGGAAGAAGCCTTCACCACCTTTTCTTCCGAAGCAGTCTTCTTCTGGGATGGTTTCAAGGGAACTTTCTTGTTCTTCTGAATTTTAACAGCTTTAGCTTCCAAAGCTATTTTCCCTTCGGAAGAAGATTTTCTTCCGAAAGCAACCTTTCTTCGGAAACCAGCTTTTCCTTTTTAATCACTTGAACCATTTGATAAGGTCCAAATGTGAAACCTTCCCTAACTCCTTAGTTTCTAACATTATTTGCATAATGTATACTAGCAGGATTGTAGTAACAATATTTAGCCATGTGGTTTTGCAGACCACACATTATGCATGCAATGTTAGTCTTTTGGGAAAGTGAGGATTGTTGTTTCTTGTGCTTTTTCTCTTCATCAGCAATCTTTCCCTTTAACTTCTGATCCTTTGGTGGGACAGGAGTGCTGGTACCACACTTCTTTCCTGAATCAGAATTACCTACCACTTGGAATCCAGCTGAGATGAATACACCCTTTTGTTTTGGGTCAATCATCAGCTTAGACTCAGCCACTTTCTTGGAAGTTCTTCTTGTAGCTTTTTCTTTGCTTCTTCTGGCTTTGGTGGTAAGGATTTTATCATCACTGGGAGAGGTAGGTCATTTTACATGTTCCTTCCCTGCGGTGGCCACTATAATTGCATCATTCTTCAATTCATGTGAAGATGGGTCAGTAGTTGGGACCTCTTGCTCTTTAGTACCACATCTAGGTTGTCTAATAGACTCATAAGAGTGGGGTGGAGCAATTTCATTGGTCTCCAACCCTCCTTTGTTTTTATAACAAATTTTGGAGTGGGAGGATGATGCAATAATAGCTTGGAAGTTTTGCTCAGAGATAGCATACTTCCTGGTTTGAGCCTCAGCAGTGACAAGCTGGGCTTGAGCCTCAGACAATTTGGATATTAAATCCTTTATTTGAGTCTTGTAGTTTGTGTGTACATGTTTTAATAAGGACATAGTTTTCTCTAACTCTTCAATTTTTCTTTGATAGTCAGATTCATCCCTTTTAAAATTAGATTTCAAGAAATTTAAAGACTCAATATCAGATTAATTTCCATATTGTAGTCCTAATGTAGTTTAAACTTAGCAATACAAGCAGGAGTACATAGATGTTCATATACCTTGTTATCATATGTTTCAACCATGAGTGCTTGAGCAGGAGTCACATCCTATACCATGAAGCTCCAGTCAACTTCTTGAGCCATTGCAGCTATTTCAGTTGACTTTCCAGTGGGCTTTGCTATAGAGGGATATGTGGATGGATGTGTGGAGGCCTGTGGGGTTCCCGGATTTGTCTTGGAAGCCTTGCATTCCCTTGCAAAATGACCAAGTTGGTTACAGTTGTAACGTTTGGCCTTAGTTTTGTCAAACCCAAACTTGCTATTAGTTAGGTTCGGAGGGAATTGCCTTCCAGTTCTCTTGAAAAACTTCTTTTCTCTATAGATTAAAAGAGCCATCTATTGGACAATGTCCACATACTCTACATCATCTGGACTGAAGCACTCTAGATGATCAAAGCAGTACTGAAAATCACGAGAGTGTCCACTTCCTGAGACAAAGGCACAAATGTCCTGAAAGGAACTATGCTGAGTCTGTTGAGACCTTGGAGTCTCAATGAAGGTAATGTATGGTCCAAATGAATAGGATGGCTGCTGGTTGTAAGTCAGGTAGTGCTGAGGTTGTGTGGGTCCTGAGCCTTCAGCAACCATCAAGCGTTGCTAGTAGGAAGACTCTGGGATCTGCTTGTCTGATGGCCCCTCTTGCTCTCCATCTCTAGACGGTATCCATCAAGGATGCCATAGAGTTTGGTCATGGTGAGAGTGTTTAGGTTCTCTGTCCTCTTGATAGAGACATAGTAGAATGTCCACACATTTGGAAGCACACTCATGAACTTTCTTGTGAGGTCTCTAAGTTCAGGAGTGATTCCCACAGACTGAAGAGAACAAATAAGATCAATGTACCTGAAATACTGCTGGCTGAGAGACTTTCCAACAATATAGGTGAAATTCTCGAACTGCTGCTTCAGTGAGTCCTTCTTGGAGTCATTGGAGCTCGAGTACATTTTAGCAAGTGCATCAAATAGTTCTTTGGCAGACTTACAATGCTCAAACCCCACCATGATGGAGTTGGGTATTGCAGTCATAAGAATAGTCATTGCATTGCTATTAATGTCCATCTTCTTCTGGTCCTCATCAAAGTAATCTTCAATAACCTTCTCTATCATGGCACCGTTTCCACCAGGTGCTGCCACCTTGGGTTTATACGGGCCATTGACAATGGAATACCATATTTTGCTATCTTGATACCTGATGAAGCCTTCAATGCATCTGCTCCATGACTTGAAGTTTTCAGGAGTAATGATGGGAGCTTTAGTCATAGTTCACATTTCTACTTCAGACTTGTTGAGGGCCATTTTGAGTGAGTTATAAGGAGGAGTGAAAAACGGGTTGATTTGGATGGTAAGATCTCACAATCAAGAGCCTAACAAGCTCTGATACCAATTGCAGGGTCAGTTTATGTCACTAAACACTTTGTTTTTCTCTCAAAGTCACTTAAGCAACACTCGGACGAATGAGAGTCCCTAAGAGTTGATAATAATATAATAAGTAACAATGAACACCGAAAGATAATTTTCAAGGTACTTGCATATATTGCTTCTCAACTCAAAGTGTTACAAGACTCTTACAAGCATTGATTATGAGTTACAATGAGAAACTATATATAATACTACCTATAGTCGGATATACTTTGATACCAGATGGGATCCTATAACTAAAGCAAATACTATAGTGCTAAAGTTAAGGTATCTTAGATAATGTGTTATCTAAGATATGGTAGTCATGACATGTCCATGACATCTTTTCTCATCAACTAAAGTTGGCAACTGTACTATCTAATAAAAGGTGAACAGTAGAATAAAGTAAGGTCAACTACATGGATTTTGAGAAAGCACCATGTAGTATCTCAGATGTCTACAGCGGATTGTCAGAGACCATACTTATTTATACTGGTTCATAGCAGTGTCTTCCAAAGGTTAAATGGCTTCGGAAGAACTTGTTCTTCCGAAGCCACTTATACTTCGGAAGAGTCTGCTTCTTCCAAGGCTTTAAGGACTTCTGCTTTTCTTCAAACTTCGGAAGTAGTCTTCTAATCTTTACTTCTTAGACTTGATCTTCGGAAGTGAATACTTCTATCTTCGGAAGAAGCAGAGTTTGTCTTCGGAAGTTGAATTTTTACTTAAACTTCAGAAGAGACTCTATTTCCTTCGGAAGTCCATTTTAGCTTTGGAAGTCTTCTGTTATGTTAACCAAAATAAACTAAGTGAAATGGTTTTGGTTGTACTAGCCTTCCACTTGATCCAACAATCCATAAGTCTCACCCTTCCACAAATATCATTAGAGATGTTGATACAGGGGTAAGAACAAGAGGACAAATCCATGATGCAAATGTTTGTCTTCACTCTTGTTTCTTGTCCCAGATGAAGCCAAAGAAAATTGATGAGAAGGATGGAAGTTGGGTTGAAGCTATGCAAGAGGAGCTGCTTCAATTCAAAAGGAAGAAGGTTTGGAACCTATGTCCTCTTACTCATGGGAAGACTACTATAGGAACCAAATGGGTGTTCAGAAATAAGAAGGATGATAGAGGACTTGTCATCAAGAACAAGGCCAGACTAGTTGTTCAAGGATATACTTAAGAAGAAGAAATTGACTACACATATGTTATTGCTCCTGTAGCAAGACTTGAAGTTGTTAGGATATTCCTAGCTTTTGTTGCATCCAAGAACTTCAAGGTTTACCAGCTTGGTGTCAAGTGTGCTTTTCTTTATGGGGTGATTGATGAAGAGGTGTATGTCAAACAACCACATGGGTTTGTAGATCCTGTTAATCCTAATTATGTCTGCAAGTTTGATAAGGCTCTTTATAGGTTGCACCAAGCACCAAGGAAGTGGTATGAGACCTTATCATAGTATCTTTGTCAGCATGGATACAAGAGGGGTACTATTGATGGAACTCTCTTCATCAAAGGAACATGAAATGACATTATGCTAGTTGAAGTATATGTGGATAAAATTATCTTTGGGTCAACTAATTCAAAGCACTGCAAAGATTTTGAAAAGTTGATGAAAGACAGGTTTGAAATAAGTGCCATGGGGGAACTCAATTTCTTTCTAGGAATTCAAGTGAAGCAAGTTGACAATGGCATCTTCATAAGTTAGTAAAAGTATGTTCAAGACATACTTAAAAGATTCAACATGACTGATGTAAGGTTGCTAAGACACCCATAGCTAGAAAACACTCCCTTGGACATGATCTTGAGGGGGAGTGTGTTGATGAGCATCTCTTCAGGGAAATGATTGGGTCTCTTATGTACCTCATAGCTAGCAGGCCTGATATCATGTTTGCTACATGTATCTGTTCAAGATATCAAGCCAACCCTAAGATGTCACACCTAATCACTATCAAATGAATTCTAAGATATCTTAAAGGTGCTCCATCACTTGGCCAGTGGTATCCAATGAACTCTGACTTTAATCTGTATGCTTATACAGATAGTGACTATGGTGGTTGAAAATGACTACAAAGTCTACATCAGGAGGATGTCAATTTCTTACTGGAAGGATAGTCTCTTGGAAATGTAAGAAACAATCCTGTGTATCTGCATCAACTGCTGAGGCTGAATACATTGCTGCTGCAAGCTGCTGTGCTCAAGTACTTTGGTTTCAAAATCAGATGTTGGACTATAAATTGAACTTCAAGGAGACTCCATCCACATAGACAAAAATAGTGCTATCTCAATCACAGATATGTAACACTCAATGACAAAGCACATCAATATTAGGTATCATTTGATTAGAGATAACTTTGAAAAGGGATTAATCAAACTAGTGAAGGTTAACACAAATAAATAATATGTTGATCTGTTCATCAAAGCTTTTGATGAACAAAGATTCAAATGTCTCGTATCAGCTATTGGGATGATTAACTTTGAGTAGCTTTTCTTAAAACTTGATAATTTTATTTCTAAAACCTTAATGTCCTAAGTTGTCTATTTGATCACTTCATAAGCCCTTGTTCTCTTTGGAAGTAAAATCTTTTTAAAAGACTCCTTAGATTTTTGATAATCATGATCTCTTTATCCTTCGGAAGATTTAGAATTACCTTCGAAAGAAACTTATGCCTTAGCAAACAAATATCTACTTACGTAGTCTTACCTTCGGAAGAAATTTTTGAAATACCTTCCGAAGCTTAAAATCGACTTAAATACTTGTATGTTTTATAAGAACAAATTTTCTTCCGAAAGCAATTTCCTTTTGGATGTTTTTATTCTTCACAAAATAAACACTCATTGTTTTAAATCTCTTCCGTAGAAAAATTCTCAAAAATCATTGAAATATCTTCCGAAGTCAATTTGCCTTCGGAAGCTTTTCTTCAAGAACTTCCGAAGCAAAATAACATTCAGAAGATTTCCCGACTTCCAAGAAAAATACTTTTTTCAAAGGTGGGACTGACTTTCAGATTTCAAAGTTAATCCTCTTTCATTAACTTTGTCACAGATTCTTTTCACATATAAACCCAACGGTTCCCCCCTCTTTCACTATCTTCTTCATTTCTTCTATTTCTCTAACCTGAATTCTCCAAAACCGCCTTTGTTCTTCATCTTCCTTCACCCTTAAGCTTCTTAAAATGGTAAATCTAAATCTTTGAAACAACCCTGATTTCTCCATGCAACTTCACAAGCAACACAACCAAGTTTCTCTGTTGAACTTTGAGAAAGATGATAGTTTCTCAGAGGTTTGTTGATTTCTCTCTGTCAAACTACTTCACCTCCCTTACCAATGATCCTACTCTTTATGAGGATCACTTGCTTGAATTTTGGAAGACTTGCGAGGTCATTATGGATGGAGACAAGGCACTATCTGCCATAATGCAAGGTCGGATAATCTTTATCACTCCGACCTTCATCAACAATCATCTTCAGCTGGATGATGAAGAAGGTGAGTTGTTCTTCCCAAAGGAGGTTGTAAATCATTCCTTTGAGCACATGGGCTATGAGGGATATTTATTTGTAAAGACCTTCACGAAAGGGAAGGTCTCATCCTAGTGGAAATACCTACTTTATGTGGTTATCCACAGCTTATCCAACAAGCATAGAGGGTGGGACTAGATTCCCGAGGATCTCTCCTTCATAGTACATGGAATGGTTCAGGGGGTCAAGTTCAGGTAATCTCAGTTTGTTTATACAAATTTACTTGCTAACTTGGACTCCTTAGAGTATTATATGTTTCATAGATATGTTCAATACATTCTCAACTGTGATCTGGGCTCATAGTTGAGGGAAATAGGTAATATTCTTAAATTGGGACAGATGAAGCACGATATCTTTAAAATCTTGAAGAAGGAAACTGTTGGTTTCTCAGGGGTAGAAACAGCCCTTGTCCCCAAAATGTTAGAGTTTATTGCTCAAGGTGACAACCTAGCAACACAAGCTAGTGTTGAACCCATGCCTTCTACCTCCCAACCACCAAGAAGGCCTCAAATCGCCCACGCTTACAAAAAAAATCCAAACGAACTCATTCTTAAGCTATTGCGTCTATGCAGGCCCCCACACACTCACCCATACAAGAGGAAGTGGATACTACAGCTCCCACTTCTCCTGAGGAGCGAGCAAACCACTGCCATTTCTTCAAGAATTAGTGCTGAGGTTCCTCATGCTTAGCCTGATGAGCTCACAAGCCCAATTGCCTTAAGCCTTCACTTTAAGGGATAGTTACCATCCCCAACCTCTAGACTTAAATCACCCAATCCCCAACCTTGACTTCTATACTGATGAAGACTTAGGTTTCAGTGAGTACTATGAGTCTCTCTACTCCTCCCCTACTCAAAGAGAGATGAGTGCTCCTGAGTCACCTATGTCTAGCCCACATCAGTCACCTATTACTGAGGTGGATACTTCTAAACCTGTTTAGAATATCCATATGGAAGAGGCTCTCACTTCAGCAAGTGATTACATCATTCAGACCTCAACTATGGTAACTCGGCCCATTGACACTTCAACTAAAGTTTTCACTGAGCAGAGGAAAACCAACAGCCAAGAACTTCATGCTGGTGGTGAGAGAGAGGACTTTGGTCCAATTCTCGTACCCCCTATGATTCTTCTGATGGAGATGAGGGGAATCTTAGGCTAAAGATGCAAAAACTATCAAAAACATGCACCTACCTAGTCTCCAAGGTTAGTCATCTTGAATCTCAGGTGACTACATTGCAAAACAAGGTCAATGATCAGCAACTTGAGATATCTTATCTTAAGGAAAAACTAGTTGGGAGACCTTTAAGAAGAGCTCAACCAGGAACACAAGAACATGTGAATATGATTGATCTAACCTCTAGCTCACCTATGCAAATGGGTGATGCTACCAAAAAGAGGGAGAAAGTCATCACTAACAAAGAACCTGGGAGTTCTTCATAGAGCATGGACATTGAGGACTCACCATCCTCACTTGCAACTATCCATACTCAGCAACTTTCTCAAGTTCGCGTTGATGTGGATTCTATAGACTCCTTCATTAAAGTCTTTTTGAGGAATTTATACCAAGGGCAATGTCATCTCCACCTCAAGGAACTTCCAACTACATCATAGGGTGGATTTTATGATCCAAACAGAAGAGCTTTGATTCTTCAAAGAGTTCAAGGACTACAAGAAGTCTTTAATTTTCAGACATTGAACTACTATGAAGGTCTTGACCTGATCAATAGGCCACTTGTCAATCCAAGGCAATCTAGACAAGCTAACATGCTTGTATAAAGGATTCAGGATGAAATTGCTGAAGAGTTCAGTCTTAGAAACAGACAAAGGCAATTAGGTAATACTATTGATCAACTGGATGTTAAGACAGACCCTAAGATTAGCTTCAAAGGGGAAATCTTGACTGAAGGCCTAATGGTAGAGCCTGAGAGCCTTGTCACACCTACAACTACATTAGCAATTCATTCCCTCAGTGAAGCACCTGCTGGTGAAGGTGTATCACAACCTCTCTCTGGCAAGAGCTTGGAGGCTACACTAAGCAATAAAGGTCAAAGCTCTGTACACCCTGAGTCACAAAGGTCTGTGAGTGACACAGGGAAAAGGAAATGACTTCTGAGGAGATTGAAGAGGAGGAGAGAGAGAGAGAGAGAGGGGAAAGGGAGCTAAGGGGAGAAAGTTCCTCTGGGTCTGTAGGTTTAATGGAAGCTGCAATCAGGGTTGCCCCCTGACCAAACACTTAAGATGATGAGTTAAGAGTAGTCAGGATTAATTACCTACAAACCAAGAATTATGAAATTGATGAGATTATATCTCTCCCCTTAGAGGAGCTTAATGAACTGGCTGACATGGAATTCTCATGAGAGAGGAAGGAAGCAAAGGATGTAGAGTTACTTCTCCAAATCAAAGAGGAGAAGAGACAAAAGAGATTGTACAAGAACATACCCACTCTCTCCCCAGTTCAAGAAAGTCTTGCACAAGAGACTGTGGCTCCACAAGAATCTCAAGTAGACAAAAAGACTGAATGGATCAATATGCTCAACTACCAGAGTGCTAAAGGCCTATACCAGGTATCTGCACTTCTTCCCTTGTCCATTGAGTACATAGTGTTTGAGTATCTCAAATAGCTTGAGCTTGAAGTACTTAAAGAACAAAAGGTAACTAAGAGAAAGATGAGGGAAGATGCTGCAAGGTCAAGAGCCATCATCCAAAAGAGCAAGAAGAAGTCCACTGATAGACAAAGGAGGATGAGCTTCTTGAAGCTGTATGGATTCTCTTGAAGGAGACTTGGCCCTATATCTCTATCTACAATGGATGAGCACATCAGGGTAATCAAGCAGAAGATCAAAAGAGGAGAGCTACTTGACTTACACTCCCCTCCAAGTGAAGTTCTTCCTGAAGTGGATGTTAAGGTTGAACAACCTGAGACAACACAACCTGAACCTGCTGCTAAGCCTTAGCAAGCTTCATCTTCTGATCCACAGCCGGGTCAAACTCCCTCTCCTTTTGAACCTGCGAGGTTGGAACACCCAACTGAGCAAGACAAGACTAATCGACAAGGTTTTCCAAACCAGACTTCTTAGTTAAAGTCATCAAAGAGGAGGAAGAGGATGGCTTCTAGACCACAAAAAAAGAAGAAAAAGAAGTCTAAACCATCCACCTCCATACCTTAGGGTGAGTCAGATCAACCTGAGGAAGTGCATGAAGAGGCAGCCCAATCAACTCCAATTCAAGTGGCTCCTCTTGCTTCTGAGAGACCCATCTTATCTTGGACCTTCATAACCAATCCAAAAAGATGGCATGTGATTAGAGATCAAGGTGGTATGAATGAATATACATGGAAAGATTTATTCAACCTACCTCTGCATGATCTCTTTGAGATCAAAAGATACTATGAAAGTCTAAGTGATCCTAACCATCTAATGAAGAAAGGCATGGTCATCATCATGATGAGGACTGTCAAGTGATGAAGATCTTCAAATGTTTTGGTAGCATCAGCCTAGGCGGAGTTTGTAAGGATTCCAATAAGTCTGATGTAGTCAAAACATTCAAAGCATCCAATGTCTCTCTGCATGTATGCACTAAAGTACTGAACTAGAAATGCTTCGGAAGTTTTACATATCACATAAGAAATATTCAAAGTGTAAAATCTAACGAAGTCAAGACCAATATCTTCCAAAGCAAAATATGAAGTCTTCTGAAGCCAGTTTATGAAGACAGATTTCTTTCAAAAACTTTTATGTACATGTTATTATTTGATGTACTTTAACATAAAGCTGGATCACCATTCCACTGCAACTCTGATTGACTCACCAACTCTCTAAGTTGGGGAAAAGGTCCATACTTTTGGTAAGCTATACATTGAGGTCTTAAGTTTGAGCTTTCTACTTTATGTACTTTATCCTTTTTCTAATATATTAGCATGTGACCTATGGCATGTCATAGTCACAAGTCAAAAGCCAATCTGCCTTTTGACTCTACATTTGATTTTGTTGTCTAGTCTTATGTATCCAGCTGGCCTTCAAAGTATGGCCGAATGTAGGATGTAGTATATGTATCTCAAGTACTTGTAACTTTCCATTATCCTTTTGCAACACTTTGTAATAGAATTTGAGAAGCAATATACAACATTCTTGAAAACCAAATACTAGTGTTGTTTGCTATCTTGTTCTGTCTCTTATTTACTTGTGTTCTTAGCATCTCTTACTTTAGTTAACCAGTTCCCTATTTCATATGTTAAGTTTTCTAATGAACTCCCCTCAATTGTATTGTAAAGTGCATCACCCCTTCTAACGGTCCTACAGATCTAATTAATTCACTCCACTGTTGCTCAATTTGTTTTGAGTTTGCACCATTGTAATGAAACTAGTGAGAAGAACACAAAAGTTAGTGGCATATTATTTGAAAATAAAGGATCAAAACAACTCAATTCACGCAAGGTATTATGTAAGGCCATGTTTCCGGAACACTTAAAATTATTCATCACACGTAATATTTAAAACACATTACAATTCATTAAATCATTACAACGGAATAATTTAACAAAAACCGTTTCATGCATTAATAATTAGATTTTCCAAATAATACATCATTGTCAAAGTTACAAAATAATGTTTAATTGCATTATAACACAAAAATATCATTTATGCATAAATAGATGCTAGTCTTTATTCGCTATGTAGCTCCAGCCTCGTGCCACCCTCAACAACAATTACCTACCAACTGAAAATGTATAAAAATCAGCATTGCTAAGTGAGTTCTAGTTTTATAAAGAAAATACTTACCATTCATTTAAAAAAAATCTTTACTTTCGTACACGATAATACATCATAGACACGTCAAGGTAATATCATTATTAGCTTTATTATCGCACATACTCGTTCGTTTCACACTTTTTCATTATCTTTCACTTCTATGGAGCAGTCACCAAGACTGAATCTCCCTGTGTGTGAACCCTCATGGGTTAGCCAAGATCGCACGTTATATAACACACAGTTGAGCTAACAACTCACATTGAGTTATGAACCTCCTTACATTTTGCTTGCAAGACTTTTCATTCGTTCATTTGTTACATTCCACTTTTCATTATCTTTGATATTTCATTTTCGTAAGATAATACTTTACGTACAAGAACGTAAACACACCACGTAAAGCCACATAATAATACGTAATAAGAAACATAAAGAAACATGCCAAGACATGCATAACATCAACATACATCACCACTAAAACATTCCAAGTCTTAGCCTCTAAATCCATTTCCCAAAATTTCAGAATATTTTCTAAGGCATTTAGGCATATGGGTACTATGCAGACGCATGGACACTTAGGCACATGGGAAAAACTTTGGCTCATGAGCACTACTTGGGCGTGTCACACCCCGACCGACGGCAGAATCATCGGGACGGACGAATGGGAAACGATTGCTCATAGCTCATGGAACTAATAAGTTTAAATAATATTAAATATTATTTTTATAATGCACATTACAAGACAAATAAGTCCACACAATACAAGAACTTCAAACAAAGAAATAACATATTTAGTTAAACTGGGTCCAAGTCTTATAGAACACATACAATTACAACCAAACCTCGACTTGATTACAAGTATATAAGATTGGCTAAGTGTACTTGGTTCCCATGATGTACAAGCATACGTCATCAGGAGTCGACAATACATCGACTTTAGCACCAAATAGGCTTGTCAGGCCCAGCGATCTAAGACGTCGCCAGGCTAGCAATAGTTAATGATTGTAAACAAAATATGTATCTCATATAAGACTTACAATAACACAAATAACCACGACAAAAAGGTAAAGATGAATTGCATGTGCATTTACAAATATCAAGATGTTTACAAGTGTAAGTTGATAAATTTAACATGTTTCAAGACGGTTAGAAAGGCTTTGTCATGAGTGAACACCAAACATTAGATCGATACGGGACTTGGCTTAACGAACATGAGGAATAAGTTCAAAATGATTTTGGATGGGATATAAATTTCATAAGACCTTCTCAAGCAAATAAATTTAACAAGGTTCTTAGATGATCAATTCTTGTTTACTATTTCGTTGAGGTTTTCAAAGTTTTATTAGTTTAACGTTGATACGAGAATCCTTTTTGTTAAGATTAAAGATTCAATTGAGAGAATCATTGTAATAGGTTTTCAGGATAAGTGTGGTTTTGAGGGGAAGACACTTAGAAATATTTTTATGGGTCATTAAGAAAACTAGGATAATAAGTTTAAGATTCAAGGGAACAAAATCAATGAAGAAACGAGTCAAAATAACAAGATGTTTTGAGTGTAACGTTCAGTTTACAAACCACAAAAAACATTACGTTGACTTATCAAAGTATTAGGTCAACTACAACCTTAATGAAGACATGCGTACCTATATGTGGACACTCACCCCAAGGGTTCCCATGTAAGGTAAATGGATCCATCGGTTGATTTGGATTTATACCTTGCCTAGACAGAACACCTCAAGATACAGGCATCACGCTCTTCCAGCATTACATGTTTCAAGTTATAGGACACAGACTTTGACGAGACTAGAAAACCACGAATAACGATTCAAAGCTCATTTTGAAAACCATTTGATTTAGGAATATAATGCCTTAAAATATGATTTAAGGTTCGTGTGTGCATTGATAAGATTCAAGGTATAAGCATAAACACATAAGGTATATAATCACATAATCAAGTATAAACACATAAGGCACATATAATCTGATTTAAGCACATAAAATACATGAGAGGACTCATGTGTAAGGGTACTTAGTTATAGTCTAGGTCATTCCATTTTTAATAACCTAAATCCCTATAACCATGGCTCTGATACCAATCTGTCACACCCCGACCGACGGCGGAATCATCGGGGCGGACGAATGGGAGACGATTGCTCATAGCTCATGGAACTAATAAGTTTAAATAATATTAAATATCATTTTTATAATGAA
>BJCM01266784.1:1625-16227 GCA_018326385.1 Flaveria bidentis | reverse complement strand
ACGACATTGCTGAGAGAAAGAATCGCAGCTTAACAGAGACAGCACGGACAATGCTAGCAGACTCGAAAGTGCCCATCCAATTTTGGAATGAGGTAGTTGCGAATGCGTGTTACACGTTAAATCGAGTTCTGGTGGTAAAACGTCATGGCAAGACGTGTTACGAGTTACTTCAAAGACGTAAACCAAATATAGAGTATCTTGAAACGTTTGGCGCACCGTGCACCCTACTGATGAAAACTCAGGAAGGCAAGTTCAGCGAGAAGGCTGACGAGGGAATCTTTCTAGGATACAACATACCGAATAAGAGAGTTTACAACAACTCAACGGGTTAAGTAGAAGTGTGGTGTAACGTGGACGTTCAGAGATACACCACCCCTCCTGCTGGAAAAAAAACCACATTCTTTTTCGATTATATTCTTCAAGTGCTTCAACATCCCTCTCTCAACTTCTGACGATAAGTTAGCAGCTAAAATGATGTATGATGTCTTAATCACACCATCATAAGACTCAACATCATCTGGCTCACAAGGAGAATCGTCTAACCATTCTGGGGGAGTACTCGAGGTAAGTGACTCCTCCTCTGATGATGAAGCTGTGGAGAATGATCAGAATAATCGGGAGCAACAGGTTCCTACAACTCCAAGTCCACATGTATCTGACGTAGATGCCTTTGAGTCTTCGGAACCTCACACTCTTACCGCATCAGATATGGAACCAAACATTCATAATCTTGATTCTGAGGTAGTTGTTCCCACCACTCCTAGATCACTCCTAAATGTCTATCATCCTCTGGACAATGTCATTGGGGATGTCAGATCAGGAGTTCAGACAAGAAATCAGATGTATTCAGCTGATTATGCCTCGATAATGGAAAAAAGGATATCTTCACGATGGTGCATACCACTGTTTCATGTCTCAGTTTGAGCCAAATACGTCAGTAAAGCCCTAAAGGATGAGGCATGGGTGAGTGCCATGCAAGAAGAACTTCTTCAGTTCAAGAAGTTAGGTGTATGGACACTGGTAGATAGACCTAAGGGTGCTAAACTCATTGGCACCAAATGAGTCTTGAAATGTAAGAAAGATGGCCAAGGTGTCATCATCAGTAACAATGCTCGACTTGTAGTTTTAGGATTTCGACAAGTCGAGGGAATTGATTACAATGAAGTATTTGCAACCGTGGCGAGAATGGAAGCCATCCGTATCTTCATAGCCTATTCCTCTTACATGAAGATTAAAGTCTATCAATTGTGACATGAGATTGACTCAGTCGCATAACTGAAGACTCAGTCGTTCAGATGGATCAACCGCATGACTCAGTCGCACGAATGAAAAACCCTAACCTATAAATACCACTTAATTCGTGAAAAACGTCACACTTCAAATACCTACGTACTAAATCGTACCCTAGCCGTCCAGAGACTTGATAGAACCTGTTCCAAGTTCATAGATCGCACTAGATCGGTTTGCAATCGTTCTTAACGTTTAGAATCAATCTAAGATTGATTCTACGTGCCTTCTCACTAATTGGATCGCCAATCAAATAGGATTCCGCACTGTTTGAGTTGGTATACACATAAATCAGTTAGTACTCCGTCCCGTACATGGTCCTAACAACAGTCTTGCTGAGAGGAGGAACATGACACTTATTAAGGCTGCTCGAACTATGTTAGCTGATTCAAAACTACCTCTAACATTCTGGGCAGAGGCAGCCAACACTACATGCTATGTGTAGAATGGAGTTCTTGTAGGTAAGCCACATGGAAAAACCCCTTATGAGCTATGGAACAAGAGGCCACCGTTCATTGGCTTTCTAAGATCCTTTGGCAGCAGGTGTATCATACTTAACACAAAAGACAATTTGGCAAAGTTTGCTGAAAAGTCAAATGATGCTATCCTTGTTGGATACTCTTCTAGCTCTAAATCTTATAGAGTATACAACATCAAGAATCAACAATTTGAGCATCCACTATAGTTGTTAATAAGCACACTCCTTGTGTTAGGGGAAATGGCCCTGATCATATCTTTGATTTAGAATTGTTTCCAAACTATTCTAAACCTTCTTGTGAGAATGTTTCAGTTGGAACTGGCGCTCAAAATGATGCTCATGCTACTTCTGATGCTGATCAAATGTTTGAGCTACCTAGACCTCTTCCAAGTTCTCCAAGAGCTGCAACAAATCAAGCTTCAACTATTTACAGATCTGATAGTGTAACTATATCAAGTAATAGTGAAGCTTCAACCAGTGAATCACCTGATGATACTCAAAATTCATTAGGTGATCCAACACAACACCAGGCTCAAGGAAGTAGCATTCCGAAGGAACATGCAACTGTTAATGCTACTTCACAGCCAACAATTGATGTTGTTTCTCTTTCATTCAATCAGTCCTCATTGAATGAACTTGAAACAACAGTTGGACAACGTGTTCAAGTTCCTGAGCAGAATATGTCCAATCTGGATCTATCTCTGCAACTGGAAGTGATTTCTCGTCTTAGGATTCATAACACTCATCCAACTGAGAACATCATAGGGGATGTCTCTGAAGGTATGAGAATAAGAGGGTAGACTCATCATGGGAATGTCTGCTTATACTCATGATTTTTATCCTAGATGGAACCCAAGAAGGTGGAAGATGCCTTGAAAGATAGTAGCTGGGTTGAATTGATGCAAGAGGAGCTGCTTCAATTCAAAAGACAAAAGGTTTGGAAGCTATGTCTGCTACTATCTGGTCAAGTAACTATAAGCACTAAATGGGTTTTCATAAACAAGAGAGATGATAGAGGCTTGATCATCATGAACAAGGCAAGACTGGTGGTTCAAGGATACACCAAAGATGAATGAATCGATTATACTGATGTCTTTGCACCTGTTTCAAGACTTGAGGTAGTTAGGATCTTCCTTGCTTATGCTGCATCCAAGAATTTTACTGTCCACCAACTTGTGTCAAGTGTGCCTTTCTATATAGGGATATAAATAGGAAAGTCTACATGTGCCAACCTCCAGGATTTGAAGACCCACATCACCCCAACTATTTGTGCAAACTGGATAAAGCTCTACATGGGCTGCACCAAGCACCTAGGCTGTGGTATGAGACTCTGTCTCAGTTTCTTCTGAAGAATGGTTACACTAGAGGTACCATTGACAAGACTCTCTTCATTAGAAAGTCTGGAAAGGACATTTTTCTTGTTGAAGTCTATGTTGATGACATCATATTTGGTTCCTTAAATGACCAAATGTGTAAGGACTTTGAAAGCATTATGAAGAAGAAGTTTGAGATGAGTTCCATGGAAAAAATGGACTTTTTCCTTGGAATTCAGGTGAAGAAATTGAAGGAAGGGTTCTTCATCAATCAATCCAAGTATGTCAATGACATCTTAGAGAGATTTGAGATGAAGGGTTGTAAGCCAACCAAGACACCCATTCCCAGAAACCATAATCTTTGTCATGACCTTGAGGGGGAGGATACTAATCAACATCAGTACAGGGCAATTATTGGTTCTCTGATGTATCTCATAGCCAGTAGACTTGATATCATGTTTGCCACTTGCATCTATGCAAGATATCAGGCTGCTCCAAAGGTGTCTCACCTAGCTGCTGTAAAGTGAATCCTCAGATACCTCAAAGGAGCATCTAAACTAGGTCTCTGGTATCCAAGAAATAGTGATTTCAATATCTATGGATACTCTGACAGTGACTATGGTGGCTACAACATTGACAAGAAATCAACATCAGGAGGATGTCAATTTCTTGGTGGAAGGATCATCTCATGGCAATGCAAGAAGCAATCTTGTGTCTCTACATCCACTGCTGAAGCTAAATACATTGTTGCTGCAAGTTGATGTGCTCAGCTGCTGTGGATTCAAAATCAGATGTTAGACTATGGATTCAACTATATGAGTACTACTATCCATATTGACAACAACAGTGCTATCTCCATCACTGAAAATCCGGTGAAGCACCCCAAGACAAAGCACATTGATATCATGTACCATTGCATTAGAGATATTCATGAGAAAATTCTTATCAAACTAATCAAAGTTGACTCAAATGAACAATATGATGATTTGTTCACCAAAGCTTTTGATGAACAAAGATTTAAGTATCTCATAACAGCTATTGGGATGATAAACATTGATTAGACTACGTCTTTTGAAAAACCTTTTAATGTGTAATGTCTTATGTCAATACACTCTAAGCCTTGTTACAAAAGATCTCTCTGAATTTTTCTAAGTATAAATTTCTTCCAAAGAGAAATTAACCCTCGAAAGTTATTTTCATATCTTCCGAAGCAAAATTTCTCCAAGGATAATTTTTCTTCTCGAAAGAGATTTTAGTCTCGGAAGAAGCGATTGATTTCATATCAGATCTACTTCTGAAGCTTACAAAACCTGTCCATTCGAAAAGCAATCTTTACCTTCGGAAGCAAAAGTTTTTGCTTCGGAAATAAGAATTGCCTTTGGAAGACAAATTACCTTCGGAAATGATGTTGGATTATTTAACTGAATTAAACCTTACCGCCACTGTCATTTCATCCACTAAAACATCACATCACCTTATCCTAACCCCCATTACTGCCATTCCACCCTCTTTTAAATGATCCCGACTATTCACTTTCATCTTCTTATTTCAATTTTACTGCCCTAAAAGTTTTGTTCACTCTAACTTTACCCAAGCTCAAATTCATCCACATTCACCTTTCTCAAATGGCACTCAACCCTCAGCACAACCAAGTCGCACTTCTTGATTCTTCAAGAGATACTGACTTCTTTGAAATCATCTCCTTTCTAACCCAATCATCCTATTACACAGCCTTAACTGTTAATCCCACTGTTTACTCCAATCAAATGGCTGAATTTTGGGATAATAGTCAAGTGGAAACCCTAAATGGGGTTCGTGTAATAAGATCCCACATTTGTGGCCAAGAGTTTTTCATTACTGAACAACTTATCAGGGAGCATCTCAAGCTTCATGATGAGGGAGCACCAATAGAGTTCCCAATAGCATATTTAGATAGCACCTACATCCTCATGGGATATGGTGGATATGTGAGCAGGTCGACTTTCTACAAATTCAACTTCTCCTACAACTGGAAGTTCCTCCTGCATGTCGTCCTTCACTGTCTGTCAAATAAATCTGGAGGATTGGATCAAATTCCTTATGAACTAGGGTGTTTAGTTCATGGACCGGTGAGAGACCTCCGCTTCAACTACTCAAGATTTGTGCTGACCAATCTTATTAGGAATATTCAGAGGGAAACATTCTTCATGTATCCCAGATTTCTTTAGCACATCATCAATTGTGAGCTAGACCAGAGTCAGCTTGCCTGTGCAGCTGCTCTGACTGTCCCTCAAATGAGGCCTACCATCTTCAAAACTTCTAAGAAGGTATCCACCAACTTTACACGAAGGTACACTTCTCTACTTCCAGGTATGACTGAGCAAATGGCTCCTGGTGGCATCCCTGTTCACCCCAAAGGTGATGAACCCACACCAGCAACTGGTACCACAATGCCAATTTTACCTTCTCATCCCATCACCATCACATACCAGAAATGCCCAAGCGAACCCTTGTTCAATCTACTCTAATTGAACATGCTCCTCCTATTCATCCAAAAAGACTAGAGTGGAACAATAGGCTCCCACTTTGTCTGAGGTCTCACCATCCTTCTCTTTTGACCTTAATTTGGGTTTTAACTCTCCTCAGTCTCAAACCCATGAGCCCGAACCCCAAGCCAACAACCCTTAGGATGAGTATTTAAACTCTTCTGAGCAGCCAACAAGGGACAACCCCACTAGAGGCTCAATGCCTATAGACATTGACCAAGGTCCCGGGTCAGTAGGCTTAACCTCCTTATCTTTCATTAACCTTCTCTTCAAAACTGATGAAGAGATAACATCCCTCCATGGCAATGAAGTTGATCTACAACACCCTCTCCAAGACCAATTGAGCCTAGAGAGACTTCTTATCTCTTGCCCCCATCAGCTACCCATAAGTGAGATGAGTCCCACTGATGTGGAGGGGACTCATGCAGATTCAACTGCCACTACAGAAGGTGCCTCAATGGACCTTATGGATAGTGGTAACATTTCTGAGACTGAATTTGCGGCAACCGTGCCTCTTGACGACTCTGAAAGAGACATCATTGAGTAAGGGAAACCAAGGTGCCAAGAAACCACATCTGGTGGTGAGGCTGAACATACTAGGTATGTTACCTCATCTCCCCATGATTCTTCAAAAGAAGATGAGGGAAGCATGCAACTCTCATACAAGACCTACTATCTAAAGTCTCAAACCTTGAATCCATGGTTAGGACTGTAGAAGAATGGTCTACCACTTAGCAACTTGAGATTGACAATCTCAAGGCTCAACTAGCCGAGAAACAGATTGAGAGATCTGTTAGGCATGTACCTATTCAGGTCTCCTTGACCTCTTCCTCCAACTCATCGAGCTCTCAAGATGATGCTACCAAAAAGGGGGAGAGTGTTCAAAGACAAACATCTAAGGACCCACAGAGCCAAACTTCAACTTTAACACTTTCGACTCCCTTTACAACTTTGTCTCAGCCATCTCAAGTTGTACTTCAAATCCACCCAAGGATGCTCAAAGATCCCTACAGACTCCTTTCCAAGTTTTTGTTAAGATTCTGTATTGACCAGCCAATCCCTGATGTAGTTTAGAATAGAGGAGCTTCAGAGGCTAAGTGCACCTTATACCATTGTGGAAGAAGTTGGTAAACCTAAGGTCCAAACGGAACTTGAGATTCAATTTGAAGGGGAAATGAGGACTGATGGCCCACTAACTGAAACAGTTGGGACAGAATCAGCACCTTCTCAAACTTAGAAAGCTGAAGTCAAAGCCTCAGAAGAACAACCTAAATCTTCCGAAGCTGAAATAGAAGCCGCGGAAAGACTGTTCTCTCTGTCCGAGGATCTAATCATCACAGTTGCAATTCTAGGACTAGCATATGAGGTGAATAGTGAGGACTTTCTAGATCAAACTCCTGTTCAGACACCTTCTCAGCCTCTGTCACAATCAGAATCCACTCTCCAAGAACCACCAAAGTCAAGCTCTTCAAAGGATAACAAAGGGAAGAAGAAGAAAATGACTGCGGAATAGCTTCAGTAAGAGGAGAAGATTGAAAAGCTAAAAAAAGGAAGACTTCTAACTGAGAAGCTGTTAGCTACCAGTACAAAAGCAGCTGCAGCAAACCAAGAGGCTGTCAACAACAAAAAGAAACACTCTTGCTATCATTAGAGGAGTTGGTGGAACTAGAAAAGGCAACCAGGCTACAGATGGAATCAACAAGGCTGGCCTTGGAGGAAGAAAAAGAAAAAGAACAGAGGGAAGCTGACATGCAACTCATGAGGGAAATAATAGACTTCCTAACCTCCAAAGGATTCTCTCTTCAAGAGCTGTCTCCACACAACAATGAAATGATCCTTTGGCTATACAACAAGGAGCAGGATCAAATGGAGAAAGAGAGAAAAAGAGTTGCAAGAGAAAAGTTGAAGGAGAATAAGAAGAAGGAAGAAGAAGAAAGGGTCACTGCAACCAAGAAGATCGGTGAGAAAGCCTAGATGAAATACTATCTCTAGGCTCACAGCTTCTCTGGAAGGCAGATGGGTCCCATGTCTGAAAGGACACTCCAACGGATTGTCAGTGAAATCAAGGCTAACATTCGTTTGGGCAAAAGGAGAGAGATGTACAGAAGGGTACAGGGGATGACCTTCACACCAACCACTCAACCCCAACCTGAACCAATTCCCTCTCTATTCACCATCAAGACTGAACCTTCCTCTCCTGAACCCACACCTTTATGCTCATCCACTTCCTCTCCTCAACCACCCAAACTACCCATCCTTCAACCCAAAACACTTACCAGAACCACTACACCTCATCCTACCTAACAACCATCCAAACCATCCCCACAGCCTTCCAAACATCTCTCTCTAGAGGAGTTCAAGGCTATCAAGACAAAGCTCACCAACTGCACAACTTTGAGCGACATCTCCTGTGAGGAAGACTCTGTCAAACTATACTATGTTGATGGATCTTCACGTTCCCTCACCAGTGATCAATTTCTTGATCAGCTTAGAGGAACACTAGACCATGCTACAAGACTTCTAGGCCTGAACTCAGACTCATTGAATGATGAAGAGAAGAGACTAAGAAGAAAGCTGGTGACTCTGCTGGATACAATGAAATAGGATAAGATTCCTAGTCAGTCTCTTGTGCCTAGAAAGAAAATACTTCAGTGGAGGTTTGATGAAGCTACTCACAACTTTGTTGTGGAAAGAGAGAACGGCGAAATCAACAAGCAGAATGCCACCTCTCTACTACACTTTAGCAAATTTAATATTGCTGAGTTAGCAGAGAAACCATTCTCCAACCCCTCCAACTCTGAAACTGCTGCTCTCATCAGAATCCTCTCAGTAGTCTTCATCATGCTAAGCTGACTATACAAGCTAAGATTGAAGGAGAGTTGAAGTTGAGAAGAAAGGAAGACAAGGATAGACCTCCCACCAAGGGCATAAACTTTCTCCAGATGGTGGAGGGTCCTGAATTGGAACCTATAGTTAGATGGGAATATGATTATAGCTCCCATCAACTAACTCTTTTCAGAGGGCCACAACAAAGGGTACATATCATTCAGGGTGACAGACTGGAGTTCCTATCAACTAAAGATTTGTACAAACTTCTCAGCACCATATCAAGGAAGAACAAGGAATCTGACAAGTATTTACTCTCCTTGGTGCTGAAAGTTTTGAGGAGCATAAACAAGTGAGGTTTCGGTAGCATCAGCCTAGGAGGAGTTTGTTGGATCAAGAATAAGGCTAGTGCAACTAAAATCAAATCACTTAGTCAAATTTTGGTGCTACTTACAAAGGCTTCCGAAGCCAAGTGTGGAGCTTCCGAAGGAAGTAGAGTTCTTCCGAAGACAGAGTGAAAGATCAACTTCCAAAGATAAACTCTACTTCCGAAGTCAAAGAACTTACTTCCGAAGATCAAGTCTAAGAAGAAGAAATCAGAAGACTACTTCCGAAGTATTAAGAAAGAAGAAGTCCTCAAGCCTAGGAAGAAGTAGCCTCTTCCGAAGTATAAGTGGTTTCGGAAGTACTTTTACTTCCGAAGCCATTTAACCTTCGGAAGACACGGCTATGAACCAGTGGACATAAGTATGGTCTCTAACACTCCGCTGCAAACCTCTAATACTGCATGACGCTTTCTCAAAGAGCCATGTAGTTGACCATACTTTATTCCACTGTTCACCTATTATGATAGTACAAGTTACCAACTTTAGTTGGTGACAAAAGGTAAGTCAGGGACATTTCCTAACTATCATATCTCATATAAGACTTTATCTGAGACACCTTAAACTATAGCTTTATAGTATTTGCTTTAGTTATAGGATCCCAGCTGGTATCAAAGTATATCCGGCTGTAGGTAGTATTATATAAAGTTTATCATTGTAACTCATAACAACATGCTTGTAAGAGTCTTGTAACATTTGAGTTGAGAAGCAATATATGCAAGTACCTTGAAATTTACTTCTTGTGTTATATTTATTACTTATTATATTTTTATCAACTCTTAGAGACTCTGCTTTCATCCGAGTGTAGTTCAAGTGAGTTTGAGAGAAAAACAAAGTGTTAGTGACATAAACCGATCCTGTAATCTTGTTAGTAAGGACTGGGATGTAGTGAGATAGCTCCTGCATACACAATCTTGTCTGTAAGATCTCCTAGGTGTAAAACTCTTGAAGATGAGCTTCCCCTCATAGACCCTATAACTGAAGAGGATGAATATGAGATAGTGAAGGATGCCTCTAAGAGGAGTGAAGAAAAGCATTCTAAGAAGGGATGAGGAACATCATATCCTCATCCTTGCATGCAAAAGTTTGTTATCAAAATAAGCAAGGACTAGGATGTAGTGAGATAGCTCATCCATACACAATATTTTTTGTAAGATCTCCTAGGTGTAGAACATATGAAGATGAGCTTCCCCTCATAGACCCTATAACTGAAGAGGATGAATAAGAGATAGTGAAGGATGCCTCTAAGAGGAGTGAAGAAGAGCATTCTAAGAAGGGTCACTATTCTTCTAAGGATAATGAGAAGGTTGGGATGACCAAGTCAAGAAGGAAGAACTTGATCAGGAAGAGAAAGAAAAAGGCAAAGAAAGCTCAAGAGATCAAGGCTACCTTTCCCTCTAAGTAGAAACCAGTTTTAATATCTGCAGGTTTAGAGATGATTAAGACTGAAGACAAAAACTCAAAGTCTAGTACCAGGAGTTCTAGTTTATGTCCAACTCATCCCAACACCATGAAGAAGACTGATTAGTTGTGTACCACTGCTACACAACCTGAACCGTCCAGCTCCAAAGGTAGTTCTCACTCTAAACGAATGGCCTCAACATCTACAAAGATGAAAATAGAGAAGGAAAGTGATCAAGTTTAGCCTTGCTCATAGAAGAAAACTCTTTGGAAGAATGAAATCAATTGTGTTATGTGTGGTAGTACCTCTGATCTTGCTAAGGATTGTATTTACAATCCAAAAAGTACTGTTCACATGAACAGAAAAGAGACTTCTAAGAGTTTGAAAAAGAAGGAAGCTTCAAAAGGAAAATCTTTTCCTATTGGAAGCTTCAAAATGAAAAAGAAGACAAGTGGAAAATTGCCTTCGAAAGAAAATGTAGTCTCGGAAGAAAGAAATCCTTCCGAAGCACTAAACCCTGTTGTAGTGCTAGCAAGATCTTTCGAAGGTCCAGTCATCAAAACTTTCGAAGTATTGATGGTCAAGTCTAAAACTCCAAAGGTGGTGTGTAAGTCAAAGAAAGACTAAGTAACTGAAAGTTCTTCATGAGCATTAACAAGTGATACTCAAAACATGACAATAGGATGTGTTATTGTTGTATTATCTTCAACTTCTTTTGATGAGCCCAAGACTAATAAGGCTTGGGTTTCCAAATGTAACTAACCATCTCTTTTGTGTAGGAACAGCTCAAGACAAACATAACTATATGGATCATTGATAGTGGTAGTTCCAGGCACACGACAAGCAATAGGTCACTATTTCAGAAATTTGAGAGAATTGATGGAGGGCCAGTTGCTTTTGAAGGAGATGCTGATGGTTACATTACAGGAAGGGTGAGGGTCACAAATAGTAAGCTCAGTATTGAGAAGGTAAACTTTGTCAAGGAGTTTGGATACAATCTTTTGAGTATATCTTAATTTTGTGATCAGAGTCACAACATGCTCTTTAATGAGCATGAGTGCATTGTTCTCAGGCTCGGGGTGGTCATTCCTCATGAGCATATCTTGCTCAGAGGCCCTAGGAAGGGAAACATGTACAAGATAGACATGCAAGAAACATCTCCACTAAGAGAAGTTTCATGCTTTCTGTCTAAAGCAAATAGTGATGAGTCTTTTCTCTGGCATAAAAAAATATGACATGTGAACTTTAAAAACATCAATAAATTAATTAAGAATGACTGGTAACTGCAATACCAAAGAAAGAGTTTAAAAGTGATGATCATTATGTTGCATGCCTGAAAGGGAAGCAACACAAGGTATCTCACAAGCCAAAGGAAATAAAATCCATCACTACTCCCCTACACTTGTTATGTATTGATCTCTTTCGCAACACCAGTTTAATGAGTTTAGGAAGAACCTCTTATTGTTTGGTGATCACAAATGACTTCACTAGATTCACTTGTGTCTTTTTTCTTAGAACTAAGGATGAGCCCCTGAGATTCTGAAAAATTTCATCTTAAAGATTGAGATTCAATATGATCACAAGGTCAAAACCATAAGATGTGATCAAGGAATTAAATTTAAGAACCAAATCCTTGATACATTTTGTAATGAAAAGGTTATCACAAGGCAATATAGTGCTCCCAAGACTCCTCAGCAAAATGGTGTTGCTGAGAGGAGAAACAAGACACTTATTGAAGCTGCAAGAACTATATTGTCTAACTCTAAACTAGCCATAACCTTCTAGGTAGAGGTAGTTAACACTGCTTGCTATGTTTAAAACAGAGTTTTAGTAGTTAAGCACATGGTAAGACTCCTTATGAACTTTGGCATAAGAGGAAACCTTTCATTGGGTTTCTCAGGTCATTTGGATGTCCTTGCACCATCTTGAATACCAAAGATCAAATTGCCAAGTTTGATGAGAAATAAGATGATGGACATTTTATTGGATACTTTTCCTAAGTTAAGGCTTATAGAGTATACATTGTCAGAACTAGAGTAGTTGAGGAGTTAGCCAATGTGACCTTCAATGAACACATTCCCATTGTGAAAGGTTCTGGTCTAGATTGGTTGTTTGATCTTGATTTAGTTACCAATTTTTTTAACAAATCTTTTGAGTATGTTTTAGGATCTACAAATATACTACCTAAAGGTGATCTTGATTTAGGATTTGAGCAGAGAAGATTATCAAGCTGCACAACTTCAACTCCAGTTGTAACTAATCCTGCAAATAAAGTACCTATCAGCGTAACAATGACAGATCCAGCTGATACCTTTGGGGTGCCTTCAAATTCCAACTTATAGGCACAAAACTTAAATGAAGGAGCTTTAAATGTAGGAGAAAATGGTGGTGGTGATAGTGATCAAGAATTTCGTGATCCTGACAACCACTCCATTAAAGACAACATCAATGATGTCACATACTCATTGGATCAAGTCTCTCTTGATAAATGTGCTGATGTGGTGGGAGAAACTTTAATGCCAGATCTAAATTTACCTAATTTAGATATCTAGAAGCAACTTGTTGTGATTCCTCAACTAAGAATCCACAAGTCTCATCCTACCACAAACATAATTAAAGAAGTTGATTCTGGGATAAAAAAAGAGGATAAACCCATGTTGCAAATGTTTGTCTTCACTTTTGTTTTTTATCCTAGATAGAGCCTAAGAAAATTGATGAGGCTATAAGGGATGGAAGTTGGGTTGAAGCCATACAGGAGGAACTGCTTCAATTCAAAAGGTTAAAGGTTTGGAACCTATGTCCTCTTACTTAAGGGAAGACTATTGTAGGAACCAAATGGGTGTTTAGGAACAAGAAGGATGATAAAGGACTTCTCATCAAAAACAAGGCTAGACTAGTTGTTCGAGGATACACACAAGAAGAAGGAATTGACTATGCAGATGTCTTTGCTAATGTTGCAAGACTTCAAGCTATTAGGATATTCTTACCTTTTGCTGCCTCCATGAATTTCAAGGTCTACCAACTTGATGTCAACTGTGCTTTTCTTTATGGAGTGATTGATGAAGAGGTGTATATTAAACAACCACATGGGTTTGCAGATCCTGATCATCCTGATTATGTCTTTAAGCTTGATAAAGCTCTTTATGGGCTGCACCAAGCACCTAGGAAGTGGTATTAGACTCTATCTTAGTATCTCTATTAGCATGAATATAGAAGGGATACTATAGATGGAACACTCTTCATTAAAGGAATAAGGAATGATTTAATACTAGTTCAAGTGTATATAGATGACATTATCTTCTTGTCAACTAATCCAAAGCTCTACAAAGACTTTGAGAAGCTGATGAAGGATAGATTTGAAATGAGTGCCATAGGGGAACTTAATTGCTTTCTAGAAATTCAAGTGAAGAAAGTTAACAGTGGCATCTGCATAAGTCAGTCAAAGTATGCATGGCACATAGTTAAAAGATTCAACATGACTGACTGTAAGGTTGCTAAGACACCTATAGAAAGAAACCACTCCCTTAGACCTGATCTTGAGGGGGAGTGAGTGGATGAATATCTCTACAAATATGATTAGGTCTCTTATGTATCTCACATCTAGCAGGCCTCGTATCATGTTTGCCATATGTATATGTGCAAGATACCAAGCCTTTTTCATTTTGCCTAGGATAGTAGAAGATGTCCAATGATGATGGGTTGTGTGTGCTCTATGCAGCACGTGTTACAAAGCTTATCTAAAACTACAAATACTTGAGATACATTAGACCACATCCTACAGCTGGCTATACTTTGAAGGCCGGCTGAAAACGCCAAATAAGACAACATGATCAATGTAAAGTCAAAAGGAAGATTGCGTTTTAACTTAACTATGATATGCCATAGCTTACATCCTTATCTAAAACAAAAAGGATAAAAGTATAGAAAGTTACGCACATAAGACCTTAATCTATAGTTTGACAAAAGTATAGACTTTTCACCAACTCATCGAAATTGATGTGTTTTCAGAGGTGGCAACGGAAATTAGTAAGCTTTTGTTAAAAATGATTCAAAGAAAGCATGCAATCTCTGTGTTAAGAAGAAATCCGTCTTTGGCTTTGGAAGAGTTTATCTTTAAAGCTTCAGAAGACTTCATCTTTGGCTTGGAAAGATTCTACCTTTTGGCTCGGAATATTTGATACTTAGCATAATTCGCTTAGGTATATCATATCCTCTGAAGTTACTTCCTTGTACTTCATATTTGCATGCTTAGATCTTTGGTTGCATCAGCCTCTAAGTATAATCTGTTGCACCCTAAAAGGATCATACATGCCAATTCAATGGGTGAATTGATGATTGTTCAGCTGAAATCCCACAAGTCCAAGATGCAATGCGGATGAAGATATGCA
>BJCM01266781.1:0-13411 GCA_018326385.1 Flaveria bidentis | reverse complement strand
AAATTCATAATTACTAATAAAACTTTATAAGTTTATTAAAATTCATTTTATAACTTTATAAGTTTTAATCAGTCTTTTTTATTTAGTAACATGATTAACAAACTTTATAATTTTATGAAAAAGAATTATTTATCAATCAATAAGTTGATTACATATTTAATGTATTTGATCCATTTATTAAGTAAATTAATAATGGAAGCTCAAAATGAGTTCGGGTTTGGGTTTTAACTTGAAAAAATGGCGGATGTTAAACTTTTGTTAGACTATTCCACCGCACCACGCTAGAAATTTTTTTAAGTTTCTATTTAAAAACTTAAGAAGAAATAAAATGGAAAAACATTCTGATGTAAACATGCACTAGAGAATACAACGTGATATATGTTTCTAACTTTAATCTTGGTTGTTTGTGATGGGATGCTAGGGTGCTAGCAGATGCACATATCACTCGTGTTTGAATCGTAAGCTTCATGTGCATCAGTTTATTATATATATATTTATAATTATTATAATCATAAGACTGCCTTTGAGATGCGTTGGATTATTTTGATTGTTGGCGTGACATTTTATTTTCTGTTATTTTTAATATACTGTTTTGTTTTTACACATGGACAAGAGTAAAATATGTAGGATGAAGGTAATGTCCAAGAGCAAATTTTCATGCTTGTAACCAATGAATGTGTAACTATTTTTTTTATTATTTTTGGTAAGTTTATTTGGTTGCTATTAGTAGTTTACGTGCATAACATGAGTTTGTTTAGAACAAGAAATTATACCCGCATAATGCGGTGTTTTTACAAACTTTGTTACTTATGTTGCGGTAGTGACAATGTGATTAAGTACATAAAGACACGTATAAATGTTGCAACGGTTCAATATTGATAAAAAGGAATATCAGGCCTAGCACTTTCCGGCGTAAACATTACCTAACAATGAACTACAAAAAATGCTAAATAAAATACGAAAGTGATTGTAAAAAATAATTAACAAAAGGGAAAAAGAAAAGAAACCTAAAATCGTAGGCAATAAGATTCGAACTTGGGTCGCTATGTTAAAGAAAAAAGAACTAACCACCACCACCGCAACACAATTTCTTTATGTGTATTGAACGCAATATATAATAAACAAATAGACTGGTGCAATAAAATAACGAAAAAGGTCAACAACCTTCATAATTAAGATATAGTAATGTACGCAATCAACAAGGAAAGGGCACTAATAATGACATGGAAATAAATGTTTCTTCAAACACCATTATGTGATAGTTAATGGGAGCTCCAAACCCATAGGACGTCAAGCCCTTAACGGTCTACAAATACAATTTTTCCTACACTATTGCATCAATAAGCTTCAAACATCTATTAACCACTACACTTGATTTAAATAAACTTTAATGAAATGGTATTTATCTATATTGCACCTTCACTAACTTTATAACCCTTTTATGGAGTTGCTTCTCCTTCTCGTCAACTATCACAATATGTTACTCAACATAATTTAACTTTTCATCAACTTCGATATCATTAAGAAGCACATGAGCCTCCTCCTTGGCTAGACATTTTTTAAGATAAGATACATGAAGGTAATATCTATGCCACTCAATTCATTAGGTAGCTCCAATCTGTAGGCAACCTCAGTGACATGCGTCGATATCCTGAAACGTCCAACTAATCTTGGACTTAGTTTTCCACGTTTATGAAATTTGATAATGCCATTCCACAGGGAAAGTCTTAGCATTAATGATTCAACAACCTCGAATTCAATGGGTTTGCATATTTTGCCCGCATGACTTTTATCTGTCTCAAGTTGCTTTTGTTAATAATTTAATTTTGTCAAGTTTCTTTGTGGCAACTTCAATACTTCCAAACTTTTCGATGATCTTTGTTCAATACAACCCCAACAAATGTGAGTCCTGCATCACCATCCATAAAACATCTCATTATGTGGCATTTCGATATTCGAGTGATAATGTTATTGTAAACAAATTTTGCCAAGGGTCTGAATGGTCGTTTCAAACTGACCATCTATTTGTGGATGATAGTTTGTGCTAATATGCAACTTAGTGCTCATGTCCTCATAAAATTTCTTCCAAAACTTGAAGTAAAATGATTGTCAATGTCAGATACAATAGATACAGGGACCGCATGTCTTGACAACTTCCCAAATGAATAAGTCTGCAAGCTTCTTCGACGTGTTAGTCTTTCGTAATGGTAGGAAATGAGCACTCTTGGTAAATTTGTCCACAATCCATTAAATGGTGTCATAACCCTTAGCTGTATGTGGAAGCTTGGTTATCAAATTTGTGGTTCCACTCGAGTATTTCTAATGGTTGCAATTTATCACATGGCTTTTGGTGTTCTGCTTTCACCTACAGACATGTTAAGCAGTTACTCAAATAATCAACTATTTCTTGCTTCAAGCCTGAGCACCAATAATACTTCTTTGAGTATTGATACATTTTAGTAGTACCAAGATTAATCAAGTAACATGTCTTGTTGGTTAATGTGAGTGTGTTGGAATGAACTTTATATGTTTAAATATTAAATATTAAGTATGATTACTCGTATTTGTGCATTTGATTGTATGGAATAGGTTAACTAGGAGTTAAAAGTGATTTTATAGGAAAAATGATCAAGTTGGAAGCTTAAATGGTGAAACAAGGCATTAGATGGGTCAAGAAACAAAGATTTAAAGTGCAACAGATTTACTCGCACCGTAGCCTACTATAGCCACGTAGGCTATGACATCTCCAACTTCAGAACAACAGAAAAATTGGTAGCACAGGCTACGTTAGGGCCTTCATAGACCACCTTTAAAACTACGTTTTGGTTTTGTTTCATGCACCACTTTATGAGTTTCAAAGTCATTGATTCACCATTCCACCTCTTTTAAATAATATACAATCATCCGTTATGCAAATCAACAATGATTTTGAAGATCATTAAGAACAATGAGTAGCTAATCTTCTCGTGATCTACTTCGGGTAATAGGTTTTGTGTAATTAGGTTTTCGTTTGTGTTTGATTTTTGTTAGGAATAAATTTTAGAAACCGTTAAGGTTTTTTATAAGTTTTGCTTATGTTTTGATTATTTAATAATTGTTTTGGTTAACCTTTACTTGAATATCATATGATGTTGTGCGAATTATACGATTATGAAGTTTTGGTTGTTAATTTAAATGGTATTATGCATTAAGACCTATGAACTCTTGATTATCGATATCACTTAATTATTACAAGTATAGAATTCCTGTTAAGAATTTTCCCTCAAGTTGAACTAGACGATTATTAAAAACCAAACATGGATCCTGGAGTGGGTTACTATTTCTTGTAATTGTCTTCTTAATCAAGTTTGATTATTTCCAGTTTGTTTTATTAGTTAATTTGTTAATCATCCAAGATTCCAATTTTCACAGTCAGGAGGTAATAATTTATAATTCAATATTTAAATCAATTTCTTATAAATCAAAGTACAACACACCGGCCACTAATTTTATGAGGATCGACAACGCTATTTGTCCTAACTAGTTTAAGGTGACTAGGAGAACACATATAAACATATTATTTGATTTATACTTCGACATTGGTCAAAATTTGGCGTCGTTTCCAGGGAATCGGAGTAGTCGGTGTTTTGTATTTGATTTATATTTAGTTTTGTTTAACTGTTCTTGCTTTATTTCTTTTATTTCCTTGTTACATTGGGTGTGTTCTATGTGTGCAAGTGACAATATTGCATGCATACCTGATACTCGAGTAAGAAATCACCACTATTATTCGATCTAGAGATAGAGAAATCAACAAAGTATAATCTTGTATGGCATCAATCAGGTTACCAACCATCTCAAAATCCAAACCCTCCTTCAAATAACCAACACAAAACAAGAATAAACCTCGTTTCCAAGTTCGTTATAATTTCAACCCAAATCAAAACTGAAGTGGACCACATATTCTGAATCAAAGCGGTAGAGGTAATTAGGAAAATCATGTAAGTATGCACAATGTTCATACGTGTAATGATGATGATGATGATGATGATGATGATGATTAGGATAATAATGATTATGACCATTACAATGATGGCTATGGTAACTAGGATGGTAATATGGATTATAATAATAGGCACGAGAGGGGTGACAACAATTAGGGTTATGATCAACATGGGTGGAATGCACAACAGGCTTTTAATCAACATAAAGGTCAAGGTAACAATCAGGTGAATAGCACAAGAAGACAAAATCAAGCACAAATTATGGTGTTGATAGCCATTTCAAGCTAGAAATCTCAGAGAATCCTAATCTTATTGTACCTCTAACTTGAAGAGGAAGAACTTTCGAGGTTCAGCCGCAATACCTCCCCATTTTACCACCATTTAGAGGATGTGCAATTAAAGAGCCATATATGCATCTGGCTAATTTGAGGTCATTTGTAGCACTATTGGAGGTAATCAGTTAGAAGATCAACCAAATACTATGATACTAAGGAAAGACTTGTAGAACTAGAAAGAAAAATGGAAAAGATAAGACAGTTAGGTGGAAATGAAATTGCTAGATTATGGATTCAACTTCAAAGAGACTCATATCTACATAGACAACACTGCTATTTCTATCACAGTGAATCCTATGCAACACTTAAGGACAAAACACATTAATATCAGGTATCATTTGATCAGAGATAACGTTGAGAAGGAGTTAATCCAACTAGTAAAAGTTAACACAAATGAACAATATGCTAATCTGTTCACCAAAACGTTTGATAAGCAAAGATTTAAGTATCTTGTATTAGTTATTGGGATGATTAACTTTGAGTAGTTTTTCTTTAAAACTTAATCATATTATTTTTAAAATTTGTGTGTCTTAAAGTTGTCTATATTTATCACCTCCACAAGACCTTGTTTACTCTAGAAGCAAACTTCTTTTAGAAGATATTCCTTAGATTTTTGAAAATTTTGATCTGTTTATTCTTCAGAAAATATGTATTTACCTGTAGAAAAAATTTAAGTCTTCAAAACAAACAACTACTTAAGAAAATTTACCTTTAGAAGAAATTTCCAAAATATCTTCTGAAGCTTAAAATTTTCTAAGTACTTGTATGTTTTAAAGAACAATTTTCTTCCGATAGCAATTAAATCTCGAAACTTTATTAAAACTTCCAAATTTTAATCTCTTCCGAAGCAAAATTTTCTAAACTTTTTGGAATTTCTTCCGAAGCCATTTTGGCTTCGGAAGCTTTACATCAAAACTTTCGAAGTAAAATTACATTCGGGAGATTTTAGACTTACAAGAAAACTACTTTCTAGGCAAAAGCAAACTATTTTTCAGAGGCAACACAATCAGGTTGCTCCGTTAAACTCTGAGAAAGATTCTAGTTTCTCAAAGGTTTGCTGTTTTATGGTTTTGTCAAACTACTTCATCTCCCTGACCATTGATCATACTCTCTTTGAGGATCATCTGCTTGAGTTCTGGAAGACCTGTCAAGAGGTCATCGTGGACGGGGAGAATGCACTGTCTGCTACAGTACAAGGGAAGACAATCTTCATTACTCTAGCCATCATCAACAATTATCTTTAGCTGGATGATGAGGAAGGTGAATTGTACTTCCCAAAGGAAGTTGTTAACCATTCCTTTCAGTAGATGGGTTATGAGGAAGATTTATTTGTAAAGACTTTCAGGAAAGGCAAGGTCTTATCCTAATGGAAGTACCTGCTTCATGTGATCATCCACAGCTTGTCCAACAAGCATTGGGGGTGGGACTAGATTCCTAAGGATCTATCCTTCATAGTACATGGAATGGTTCAAGGGGTCAAGTTCAGACACTCTTAGTTTTTCTATATAAATTCTTAGAGTATTACACGTTTCCTAAATATGTTCAATACATTCTTAATTGTGAAATAGGCTCACAATTGAGGAAAACATGTAATATTCTTAAATTGGGACAGATGAAGCCCAACATCTTTAAAATCATGAAGAAGTCAATTGTTGGCTTCTTTGGGGTAGAATAACCCTTGTCCCCAAAATGTTAAAGCTCATAGCTCAAGGTGATAACCTAGCAAAACAAACTAGTGTTGAACCCACACCTTCTATCTCTCAACCATATAAACAACCTCAAATCACCCTCACCTACCAAAGAAGATCCAAACGAACCCTTACATTGGCTATTCAGCTTGTGCAGGCCCCTATATCACTACCCATACATGAGGATGTAGACACTGGAGCTCCTACTTATCTTGAGTAGCAAACCACTCTTATTTCATCAAGGATCAGTGTTGAGGTTCCTCATGCTCAGCCTGATGAGCTCATTAGCCCATCCACCTTAAGCCTTCACTTTGAGTCTCAATACTCAAGTGAACAACCTTCAGGGGAAAGTTACCATTCCCAACCTCTAGATCTCAATCAACCTATTCCTAAACTTGAATTCTATGATGATAAAGACATAATATTTAGTGAGTAACATGAGTCTCTCTATTCCTCCCCTTCTCAAAGAGAGATGAGTACTCCTGCCTCTCCCCTGTCTAGCCCACATCATCCACCTAGCATTAAGGTGGATCTCCTTGAACTTATTCAGGAGATCTATATGGAAGAGGTTCTCACTTCTGCAAGTGATTATATCATTAAGACCTCAACCATGACAACTCAGCCTATTGACACTTCACTAAAAGCTGTTAGTGAACAGGGAAAATCTAGCAGCCAAGAACATGATAACGGTGGTGAGAGTGAGGACTTTGGTCCAATTCTCTAATCCCCTAATGATTGTATAGAAAAGAAGGGAAATTGAGACTAAATGTGCAAAAACTATCAAACACATGCACCTATATCTAGTCTCTAAGGTTAGTCACTTGAAATCTCAGGTGACTACCTTACAAAATAGGGTCAATGGTCAACAACTTGAGATATCTTATCTCAGGGAACAACTAGCTAGGAGACCTTTAAGGAGAGCTCATCCAGGAACATAAGAACCTGTGGATGTGATTGACCTAACTCCTAGCTCACTTATGAAAGATGGTGATGCTACCAAAAAGGAGGAGAAAGTCATAGCAATCACAAAACCCGGGAGTTTTTCACAGAGTATGGACATAGAGGACTCGTCATCCTCATTTGAAATTATCCATACTCAGCAACTTCCTCAAATTCATACTGATGTGGATGCTCTAGACTCTCTCATTCAGAGTCTTTTTGAGAAATGATTCCAAGCCTAACTCTATACACTGTAAAACCGTCTATGTTTCGACTTTTGTCTATGTTTATTTAAAAACGCGTCGGGTCAATATAATACGTTTTCATTTCCTATATTTTTGAACGTAAATTTAGTTTGGAGATTGTAAGTCTATGTTTCGACAATAATTTTGTTTGGAAAGTAGTCAAATTAAACGTTTTTGTTCAACAGTATAAATTCGAGTTACACTACGTATTGACGTAAAGTTGGTTGGGAAACGAGTCACAATTGTCGCATGTTAAAATTTTAAACGAATTTTGCCAATTAACAACATCTTTTTATTTTCAAGTATTAATTTTTAATATGAATATTTTTAATAAAAAAATCTCAAGTGCATGGAAACATACAATCCTAGATTTCTTTCTAATTTATTTGGAAAACATAGCAATAACCTTATGAAATTTTAATTATTTTCATTCATACTTTATATATAAAAAATATATGAATTATATTTTTTTAATGTAAAAATATAAAAAATAACATATATATATATATATATATATATATGAAAACTGGTTCGACCGGTCCAACCCCTGGTTCAACCGGTTCGACCCCCGTTTCGACCTCCAGTCCAACCGGTTCGACCGGTCCGACCACCGGTTCAATGCGAAAACAGTTTTAAGCACCAAACCGGACCGGACCGGATTGGAGTCCGGTTCCCGGTCCAATCGGTCAGACCGGCCGGTCAGATCCGGTTTTCAAAACAATGGTTTCACTAACCAATAACATCTTTGAACATGAAAAATGTCTCCATTGAAACAAGCACTAGAAATTTGCTCATTATAGAGACTAATAGATTTATAATTTGATCCCCACCAAAATTCACCTTTATAGTAGGTGCCAATTCTCACCCCAAACTTCCAATCAAACTCTTCGTTAAAAGCTAGTGTGCGATTTCTTTGATCGTCTTTGCCCTCTCTGTTAGATACATGAACTACAATGTTGTATCTAATAGAGTTAGTGACATACATCCTTAACTTATAAATGGTGTTTGGCCTTGAAGCAATGCAAAACGAAAGCATTGTGAGGATGACAACTCCATGAAACATCAAATTCATGTTTCCTTGTATACATGAAAAAATGAACTAGATTAGCATTAATTAAACCATTTTTTTAATCAGCTAACCGGTTTGAATAACACCCAGTTCGATCACATAGAATGATATTCATCATCAGAAGTTGTTAATACCCAAACCAGTTATTTCGAACAAAGTTGATTTTACCCTGTTCGGTTAACACCGGAAACTTTTCATTTCAAGAAAACCCAAAATTGTGCACTAGATTAGCATTGTGCATTTTACAAGTCTTTATACATGATAAAATGGACATTTGTTGATAAAATAATATTGTATCATCGTGTTGCTACTTCATCATCTTGCTATAATATGAGTTATGTCGATATAATATGTATGTAATAATTCAATTTAATTGTCATTTCATAAATATTGTAAGTTTGCAATGAATTTGTTGACTTTTGAAATTCATGATACCATAGAAATTGTGGTGTTTAGATTAACAAACGAATATGTGTGTATGTGCCTAGGAAATTATCAAATTTTTAGCTTCATATGTTTTGTAATTATAAGTGTTCACTAGTAGATACAAAAATGTTAATACATTTTTAGAGTTAATTACCATTTTTGTCCATCAGTTTTGGTTTGTTTTGATATTTTCATCTAATTTTTTTCTCTCTTTTGAGTCTCTGACTTTTTTAAAGGTTGTCGTTTTCATTCATTTTCGTTAACTTACTTAATTGTGTTTGTTAAGTTAGAGGCGTTTAAATCATTATACAAATAAAAACTTAAAATAAATGATTTATATAATGACTCAAATGCCCTTAATTTAACAATTTTTCTTAATAAAGTTAGTGAAAATAAATGAAAATTACAACTTTTTAATATATGAAAAGATGAATAAACATTACATTCATATTTCATTCTTTTAATTTAAAAGTTTGTAAGATTGAGAAAAGAAAGAAAGATCTACTTTATTTTAATTACATGTTTTCCAATAGTTTCCTCCCCTACACACACAAAAATACATTGAAAACCAAATACAAAGTAAAAGTTTGATGTTAAACGAGGTGAACCCTTAACCAAGGCATGAAAGTTAATGGTTAATATGATTGGGGTGACAATTACATATATATCATATAAAAGGGCTTGGATCGGTAATAAAAAAGTATTGTTATTGAATTTTATTTTGTTCCATCACTTTTTTAAACTCAAATAATTTTTATATATTTTACTATTTTAAAAAGGAGTTACTTACACGATTAGTCCATGTGATTTGCTCATATTACAAGATTATTCTCAACTTTTGAGAATTTACAGGTTTGATCACAACCATTTACCAAACCGTAACACGATTAATCCCTGACACTAACTTCTGTTAAGTTTTTCGGGTAAGTGAATGTAAAAGGCCAAATCCACCCGATAAAATAATAATAATAATAATAATAATAATAATAGAAATAATAATAATAATAATAATAATAATAATAAGCTAAATGATCTACGGTCATCATAGCGCAGCGCAGCGCAACGCAAAACAACGCAACGCAACGCAAAACAACGCAACGCAATACAACGCAACGCAACGCAATACAACGCAACACAATACAACGCAACGCAATACAACGCAACGCATGACAACGCAACGCATGTAACACCCCGAATTTCTATCTAAACGAAAGGAAAAGAAAAGTAAATAGAAAGAATAGACAATGAGCACATGTGGAGGGGAAAAAGTGTACAAAGTACAAACATTATTATTATAAGGATTTAAAGGGCATGGTTGTCCATTCTTTCTTCTTCATTTTTCTTCACGGCTGAAAAGAAGAAGAGAGAGAGAGAGACTCTCTGTTCTAGAGAGAGAAAGAGGAAGAAGAAGCTGAAAAAGTGTTTGTTTTCGGGATTCAAGGGCTGAATCGAAGGTGGGTCTCGAACGGGAAGTGTGTTCCTCAAAGGCTGCTTCAAGGTGAGTTTCTAGAACCCCTCTTTTACTGATTTTCAACTGATTTGGGGCTATTATGCATACTAAGTAAACATTTTGAAAGAAACCGTGAGTTTACAGCTTTATGTCCGAATGATGTATGTATGTATGCATGCATGTTATAGTGTTGATTATGGGTTAGAGTTGATGATTAGCATGTATAGGTGCCCTTAGTATGTAAGATCTGTGCTTGGGTATGATTAGGATGGCAATCGGGTGAATTTGATAACAAAGAAAATATTTCAGAATGTTTCAGTGGTTCATGCGCCCAAACAGTGGGTCATGCGCCCAAACAGTGGGTCATGCGCCTAAACAGTGGCCCATGCGCCTAAGTGTTGGCCATGCGCCTAAGTGTTGGCCATGCCTCTAAGTGTTGGCCATGCGCCTAAGTGTTGGCCATGCGCCAAGTGTTGGCCATGCGCCCAAACAGCGGCCCATGCGCCTAAGTGTTGGCCATGCGACTAAGTGTTGGCCATGCACCCAAGTGTTGGCCATGCGCCTAAATAGTGCTCATGCGCCTAAGTGATTGAAACGGCTAAGTGTTGATGCGCCTGAACAGGTGCCATGCGCCTAAACAGGGCAAAAGCGCCCAAATAATGCCCATGCGCCCAGACTGTTTTACACTTAGAATTTTCAGGCTCATGCGCCTGGAAGGTCCCATGCGCCCAATTTGGACTTAAGGTTTCTAAGTGATTTTTAAGGGGTAAAATGGGGAGATAGGCCTGGTTGATGTGATGGCTTATGTTTGATGTGTGTTATGCATGTATGATGTTACCTGTATGGTGATGGTGTATGTTTATGATTATGTGTATGTTCCTTATTATGTGTATGTCTTCCCTTGGTTTTGCGTTGAACGTTAATGAATGTAATGAAAGTATTATGTAATGTAAAGTGGACGATAATGAAAAGAGGAACGTAATGAATGAATGCATGCATGAATAAATGAATGAATGAACGAACGAAAGGCTTGCAAGCAATATGTATAGAGGTGCACGACTCTAATGCCTTAAGCTCTATCGCGTGAGGTTCAGTTAATCCTAAAGTATGCACGCAAGGGTTCCAGTCTTTGTGACTGACCTTCAATAGTGTTACCCACTTCGGTGGGGGTGTTGTTACCCGAATTACGTATAACTTCGGGGGTGTGGCATAAGGCCAATCATATGTATGAGGTGAGCGACTCTGTGTCGCAACAGACTCGAAAGAGGTCCTTGTCGCGTACTACGGTACTGTGTCAGTCTTCGGACATGAGTCGGGGTTTTGTGAGCAGGCCCCGGCACAGTATCAGTCTTTGGACATGAGTCGGGAGTATTTCATAAGACAGGATGCAGATCGCGTATCCAAGTACTGTGTCAGTCTTCGGACATGAGTCAGGGGTTTGTTTGTCAGACCCCAGCACAGTATCAGTCTTCAGACATGAGTCGGGGGTATTGCATATGATAAAAGTGACGGATGATGAGATCCGTGTCGCGTACTCCGGTACTGTGTCAGTCTTCAGACATGAGTCGGGGGTTTGTGAGCAAGCCCCGGCACAGTATCAGTCTTCGAACATGAGTCGGGAGTATTTCATGAGATGAGATAATGAGGTGAGCGAATTTGTGTTGCAACAGACTCGGATAGAGTTCAATCCTTGTGATTGACTCGAATGGGATCTTTGTCGCGTATCCCGGCACATCATCAGCTTTCGAGCATGAGTCGGGGATATTGCATGAGACAAGATTCGAGTAATAAAGAGTAATGAACGAAAGATAATGTATGAAAGAACGAAGTATGAAATGAAAGTTAATAAATTATCGTAATAATGTACTGAACGGGATCCTTGTCATTCGACCTCAGTAATCGTGGCTGAGTGCTACGAAGAGGGTAAAGTCTGACCGGATCTAGAAAGAGAAGTGAACGATAAAGTAATACGTTGAATGAATGAAGTTAACGAACGTATTGACGAAGATAATAATGATATTATCTGTATGTACGTATGATGTATGATCACGAATGATTGTAAAGTATAGTATACTTTTGAAATAAAGTAAAGGACGGTTTTAACGAAAGTAAAGTATTTTATTATAAAAACTAGAACTCACTCGGCGTCGTTGACTTTTGGTATGCATAATAGTTGGCAGGTATTATGTTGATGCTGAGGAGTTGCAGGCATGGATGCATAAGCTACTGGGAGCATTTTGAGGCTGACATCCGTATTTTGACATGTCTTTGTACTTTGGATGAAAACAAATGTTGTAAATGAATGAAATGACATTTTTTAGTTATTAATGAAAATTTTAAATTCCGCTGCAAAATAAATGTACGTTTTATAATGTTTTAAAGGCAATGAATGACCAACCGTGAGGTGCCTGGGAACGGGGCCATACAACGCAGTACAACGCAACGCAATACAACGCAACGCAATACAACGCAACGCAACTCAACGCAACGCAACTCAACGCAACGCAACTCAACGCAACGCAACTCAACGCAACGCAACTCAACGCAACGCAACGCAACGCAATACAACGCAACACAATACAACGCAATCCAATAATACAACACAACGCAATACAATAAGACAACACAACGCAAAACAACACAACGCAATACAACGCAATACAATATAGTACAATACAATACAATACAACGCAACGCAATACAACGCAACGCAATACAACGCAACGCAACGCAAGGCAACGCAACGCAATACAACGCAACGCAATACAACGCAACGCAATACAATGCAACGCAATACAACGCAACGCAATACAACGCAACGCAACGCAACGCAATACAACGCAACGCAACGCAACGCAATACAACGCAACGCAATACAACGCAACGCAATACAACGCAACGCAATACAACGCAATGCAATACAACGCAACGCAATACAACACAATGCAATATAACGCAATCCAATAATACAACACAACGCAATACAATAAGACAACACAACGCAAAACAACACAACGCAATACAACGCAATACAATATAGTACAATACAATACAATACAACGCAACGCAATACAACGCAACGCAATACAACGCAACGCAACGCAAGGCAACGCAACGCAATACAACGCAACGCAATACAACGCAACGCAATACAATGCAACGCAATACAACGCAACGCAATACAACGCAACGCAACGCAACGCAATACAACGCAACGCAACGCAACGCAATACAACGCAACGCAATACAACGCAACGCAATACAACGCAACGCAAT
>BJCM01266778.1:0-16594 GCA_018326385.1 Flaveria bidentis | reverse complement strand
ATAAGGGCTCTACTAACAACATCATACATCCATCCTATGATGTAGTTGGAAGTTCCTTGAGGTGGAGTGGAAGTTCCTTGAGGTGGAGATGAATGGCCCTTGGTGTGCCTTCCTCAAAGAGACTTTGAATGAAGGAGTCTATAGAGTCCACATCATTATGAACTTGAGGAAGTTACTGAGTATGAACAACTGCAAGTGAGGATGGTGATTCCATAGTGTCCATACTTTATGAGGACCTCACATACCTTTATGACTCAGGTTGGAGAGGGCTTTGACCTTCATTGCTTGGAGTAGCATTCATGCTCTAACCAAAAAGAGATTGAGATACACCTTCACCAGCAGGTGTCTCATCAAGGGAATGGATTTCTGAAGCAGTTGTAGGTGTGACAGGGCTCCCAGGTCTATTACTAGGCCTTCAGTCAAGGTTTTCTCTTTGAAGCTAATCTTAGGGTCTGCCTCAACATCCAGTTGACCAATGACATTGCCTGATTACTCTGTCTCCTTTTGAGGCTAAACTCTTTAGTAATCTTGTCTTGAATCGTTTGAGCCAACTTGTCAGCTTGTCTAGATTAGCTTTGGTTGACAAGTGGCATGTTGATAAGGTCAATACCTTCATAGTAGTTTAAGGTCTAAAAGTTGAACACCTATTGCTGCCCTTGAACTTTTTAAGAATAAGGGCTCTTCTAACAACATCATACATCCATCCTATGATGTAGTTGGAAGTTCCTTGAGGTGGAGTGAAAGTTCCTTGAGGTGGAGATGACACGATCCTTGGTATGCTTTCCTCAAAGAGACTTTGAATGAAGGAGTCTATAGAGTCCACATCATTGTGAACTTGAGGAAGTTACTGAGTATAAACAACTACAAGTGAGGATGGTGATTCCATAGTGTCCACACTCTATGAGGAACTTCCAGGTTCTATGATTGTAATGACTTTCTCCCTTTTTTTGGCCTCTTCACCCTCTTGCATAGGTGAGCTAGGAGTTAGGTCAATCACATCCACAAGTTCATGTGTTCCTAGTTGAGCTATTCTTAAAGGTCTCCCAACTAGTTTCTCCTTGAGATAAGATATCTCAAGTTGGTAATCATTGACCCTATTATGTAAGGTAGTCACTTGAGATTCCAAGTGACTAACCCTAAAGATTAAATAGGTGCATGTTTTTGACAGTTTTTCCACTTTTACTCTTAGATTCCCCTCTTCTTCTTCAGAAGATTCATTAGAGGATAAGATAATTGGACCAAAGTTCTTAGTCTCACCACCAGCATGATGTTCTTGGCTATTGGTTATCCTCTACTCACTGATTACTTCAAATGGAGTATCGACGGGCTAAGTTGACATGGTTGATGTCTTAACGATGTAATCACTTGCAGAAGTGAGAGCCTCTTCCATATGGATCTCGTGAATAAGGTCAGGGAGATCCACCTTTGTGGTAGGTAGATGATGTGGGCTAGACAAAGGAGAATCAGGAGCACTCATCTCTCTTTGAGTAGGAGAAGAGTAGAGAGACTCATGGTACTCACTGCATCCCAAGTCTTCATCATCATAGAAATCAAGGCTAAGGATTTATTGGTTGAGATCTAAATGTTGGGGATGGTAACTTTCCCCTGAAGGTTGTTCACTTGAGTGTTGAGACTCAAAGTAAAGGCTTAAGGTTGTTAGGCTAGTGAGCTCATCAGGCTGAGCATGAGGAACCTTAACACTGATTCTTGAAGAGATGGGAGTGGTTTGCTCATCAGGAGAAGTAGGAGCTCCAGTGTCCACTTCCTCCTATGTGGGTAGTAGTAGGGGGGCCTGTATAGACTGAGTAGCTTGTGCAGGGGTTTGTTTGGATTATCTTTGGTAGGTGAGGGTGATTTGTGGTTGTTTTAGTGGTTGAGAGGTAGAAGGTGTGGGTTCAACACTAGCTTGTGTTGCTAGGTTGTCACCTTTATCAATGAGCTCTAACATTTTAGGGACAAGGGCTGTTTCTACCCCAAAGAAGCCAACATTTGGCTTCTTCAAAATTTTAAAGATGTCGGACTTCATCTGTCCCAATTTAAGAACATTACCTATTTCCCTCAACTGTGAGCCCATATCACAGCTGAGAATGTGTTGAACATATCTAGGAAACATATATTATTCTAAGGAGTCCAAGTTAGCAAGCAAATTTGTATAAATATACTAAGAGTACCTGAACTTGACCCCCTGAACCATCCCATGTACTATGAAGGAGAGATCTTCAAGAATCTAGTCCCTGCCTCTATGCTTGTTGGACAAGCTGTGGATGACCACATGAAGTAAGTACTTCCACTGGGAGGAGACCTTTCCTTTCTTAAAGGTCTTGACAGAGAAATCTCCTTCATAACTCATCTGCTCAAAGGAGTGGTTTACAACTTATTTAGGAAAGGACAAATCACCTTCCCCATCATCCAGCTGAAGGTGGGTGTTGATGATAGCTGGAGTGATGAAGATTGTCCTCCCCTGCACTGTAGCAGATAGTGGTTTCTCCCCATCTATAATGATCTCTTGATAGGTCTTCCAAAAATCAAGAAGAAGATCCTCATAAAGAACAGGATCAATGATTATGGAGGTGAAGTAGTTGGAAAGAGCCAAAAATTGACAAACCTCTGAGAAATGAGGATCTTTCTTATAGTGTAACAGAGCAACCTGATTGTGTTGCCTGTGTAACTGCATGGAGAAGTTTGGGTCATTTCTGCGGTTAAGGTTGGCCATTTTAGATAGCTTTGAGATGAAGGAAATGAAGAACAAAGGCGGTTTAGAGAATTTTAGGAAGTTAGGTTTGGGAATAAATGAAGATGATAAAGAAAGAGGGGGAACCGTTAGGTTTATATATGAAATAAATTTTAGAAAAAGTTAATGAAAGAGGATAATCTTCGAAATCTGAATGTCGGTCCCACCTCTAGGAAAGTAGTTTGTTTTTCCCCCAAAATAGTTTTCTTTGAAGTCGTAAATCTTCCGAAGGTAATTTGACTTCGGAAGTTTTGAGAAGAAAACTTCCGAAGCCAAAATGACTTCGGAAGAGATTCAGAGATTTTTAGAGAATTTAGCTTTGGAAGAAATTAACCTTCAGAAGTTGTAAGAACTTCTAAGAGTTAATTACTTTCGAAATAAAAAGGTTCTTTGAAACATACAAGTACTTAGAAACAAAAGTTAAGCTTTGAAAGATACGTTGGAGATTTCTTCCGAAGGTAAATGTTCTATGATAGTTGCTTGTTTTAAAAACTTAAATTTCTTTCGAAGGTAAAAACATATCTTTCAAAGAGAAATTGTCACAAAAAATCTATGAAAAGTCTTCAAAAAGAATTTTACTTCCAAATCAAACAAGGGCTTATGAATGGTGATAAATATAGACAAATTAAGGACACACAAATTTTAGAAATAAGATATGATTAAGTTTTAAGAAAAAGTTACTCAAAGTTAATCATCCCATATAGCTGATACAAGATATTTGAATCTTTGTTCATCAAAAACTTTGATAAATAGATCAGTATATTGTTTATTTGTGTTAACGTTGACTAGTTTGATTAATCATTTCTCAAAGTTATCTCTAATCAAATGATACCTGATATTGATGTGTTTTGTCCTTAAGTGCTGGACAGGATTCTCTATGATAAAGATAGCATTATTGTTGTCTATATGAATGGGAGTCTCCTTAAAGTTGAACCCATAGTCTAGCATCTGATTCTGAATCCAAAGCATTTGAGCACAGCAGCTTGTAGCAGCAATGTATTTTGTAACACCCGACCCCTCACACTAACAATATTGTCCGCTTTGCCCACGAGGAGCTCACGGATTTTCTTTTGGTTACCCGGGTGAAAACTTCCCAGGGAGGTCACCTATCCCTGGATTGCTCTTATCTGAGAACGCTTTACTATGGATTTCTCCTCTCATCCACAACCAATATGCCCAAAATGCGTTGTTGATTTTAGATTCCAGACATTCCTTATGAACCAGGAATCTCTCCTGTCCACGAACAATGTGGGATATGTGTAGGGTGTCACAAGCACCTCGTGTTTGGACTCATCGTCCTCGATGAGCCTGAGAAGTCACCATCCTTGGTGAGGTATGTCCCACACCTCAAACGAGACAGGAGTGGCTCTAATACCATTTTGTAACACCCCGCCTCTCACACAAACAATATTGTCCGCTTTGCCCAAGAGGAGCTCATGGATTTGCTTTTGGTTGCCCGAGTGAAAACTTCCAAGGGAGGTCACCCATCCCTGGATTGCTCTCACCTGAGAATGCTTAACTATGGAGTTCTCCTCTCATCCACAGCCAATACGCCTAAAAAGCATTGTTGATATTACAGACCAGACATTCCTTATGAACCAGGAATCTCTCCTGTCCACGACCGATGTGGGATATGTGTAGGGTGTCACAAGCACCCCGTGTTTGGACTCATCGTCCTCGATGTGCCCAAGAAGTCACCATCCTTGGTGAGGTATGTCCCACACCCCGAACGACACAGGAGTGGCTCTAGTACCATTCTGTAACACCCGGCCCTTCGTATCAACAATATTATCCACTTTGCCCACAAGGAGCTCACGGATTTGCTTTTGGTTACCCTGGTGAAAAATTCCTAGGAAGGTCACCCATCCCTGGATTGCTCTCACCTGAGCACGCTTAACTGTGGAATTCTCCTCTCATCCACAACCAATATGCCCAAAATATGTTGTCGATGTTAGATTCCAGACATTCCTTATGAACCAGGAATCTCTCCTGTCCACGGCTGATGTGGGATATGTGTAGGGTGTCACAAGCACCCTGTGTTTGGACTCATCGTCCTCGATGATCCTGAGAAGTCACCATCCTTGGTGAGGTATGTCCCACACCCCGAATGACACAGGAGTGGCTCTGATACCATTCTTTAACACCTGGCCCCTCACACCAACAATATTGCCCGCTTTGCCCACGAAGAGTTCATGGATTTTCTATTGGTTGTCCGGGTGAAAACTTCCCAAGGATGTCACCCATCCCTGGATTGCTCCCACCTGAGCACGCTTAACTACGGAGTTCTCCTCTCATCCACAGCCAATACACCCAAAACACATTGTTAATGTTAGAGACCAGACATTCCTTATGAACCAGGAATCTCTCCTGTCCACGGCCGATGTGAGATATGTGTAGGGTGTCACAAGCACCCCCTGTTTGGACTCATTGTCCTCGATGAGCCCGAGAAGTCACCATCCTTGGTGAGGTATGTCCCACACCCCGAACGGCATAGGAGTGGCTCTGATATCATTCTGTAGTCGATGCATATTCGTATGTGCCATCTTTCTTCTTAACAAAGAGAATAGGTGCTCCCCACGGTGATGAGCTCGGTTGAATAAACCATTTATCCAACAGTTCCTGGAGTTGTGTAGATAGTTCCTGTCAGCTTCAACAGATGATGCAGAGACACATGATTGCTTCTTGCATTGCCATGAGACAACCCTTCCACCAAGAAACTGACATCCCCCTGATGTAAACTTTGTAGTCATATTGCATCCATCATAGTCACTATCTGTATATGCATATAGATTGAAGTCAGAATTCTTTGGATACCAAAGGCCAAGTGTTGAGGCACCTTTGAGATATCTTAAAATTCTCTTGACAATGATAAGGTGTGACATCTTGGGGTTGGCTTAATATCTTGCACAAACACATGTGGCGAACTTGATATTAGGCCTGCTAGTTGTAAGGTACATAAGAGACCCAATCATAGCCTTATAGAGGTGTTCATACACACACTCCCCCTTAAGGTTAGGCCCAAGGGAGTGGTTTCTTACTATGGGAGTCTAAGGAACCTTACAATCAGTCACGTTGAATCTCTTGAGTATGTATTGAACATACTTTGACTGACTTATGAAGATGCCATCTTCAACTTTCTTTAGTTGAATTCCTAGAAAGAAATTGAGTTACCCCATGGCACTCATTTCAAATCTATCACTCATCAGCTTCTCAAAGTCTTTGTAGAGCTTTGGATTAGTTAAACCAAAGATGATGTCATCTAAATACACTTGTACTAGCATCAAGTCATTTCTAGTTCCTTTGATGAAGAGAGTTCTATCTATAGTATCTCTTTTATATCCATGCTTGTAGAGATACTAAGATATAGTCTTATAGCACTTCCTTGGTGCTTGATGCAACCCATATAGAGTCTTATCAAGCCTGCAGACATAATCAGGATGATTAAGATCTGCAAAGCCAGGTGGTTGTTTGACATACACCTCTTCATCAATCACCCCATAAAGAAAAGCACACTTGACATCAAGTTGTTAGACCTTGAAATTCTTGGATGCACCAAAAGCTAAGAATATCCTAACAGCTTCTAGTCTTGCTATAGGGGTAAAACATCTGTGTAGTCAATTCCTTCTTATTGTGTGTACCCTTGAACAACTAGTCTTGCCTTGTTTTTTATGACAAGTCCTCTATCATCCTTCTTATTCCTAAAAACCTATTTGGTTCCTATAGTAGTCTTCCCATGAGGAAGAGGATATAGGTTCCAAGCCTTTTGTCTTTTGAATTGAAGCAGCTCCTCTTGCATAGCTTTAACCCAAATTCCATCCTTCAGAGCCTCATCAATCTTCTTAGACTCTATCTAAGATAAGAAACAATAATGAAGACAACCATTTTCATCTTTCGTTTGTCCTCTTGTTCTTACTCCTAAACCAACATCTCCAATGATGTTTGAGGTGGCATGAGACTTTTGGATCCTTAGCTAAGAAATCATAGCAAGTTACTGAGAGAGATATAAATTAGAGAAATTTAGATCTGGCATTGAGGTTTCTCCCACCACATCAGCACACTTATCAAGTGAAACTTGATCCAATGAGTGTGTGACATCATTGATGTTGTCTTCAATGGAGTGGTTGTCAGCATCAAGAAACTCTTGATCACTTTCACCGCCACCATGATCTTCTTTATTTGAAGTTTCTTTATCTGGTTTTTGAGCCTTTGAATTGGAATTTGAAGGCATCTCAGATGAAACAGCTGAATTTGTCATTGTTGTGCTGATAGAAACTTCATTTGCAGGGCTAGTTACAACTAGAGCTAAAATAGTTTTACTAGAGGGTCTTCTTAGCTCAAATCTTGGATTAGGATCACCTGTGGGTAGGATATTTGTAGATCCTGAAACATTCTCACAAGATTTGTTAAAACAGTTAGTAACTAAATCAAGATCAAATAGCCAATTAGGACTAGAACCATTTACACTAGGTGTGTGTTCATTGAAGGTCACATTGGTTGTCTCCTCAACTATTCTAGTTCTGAGATTGTATACTCTATAAGCCTTAGCTTGGGAGAAGTATCCAATGAAGTGTCCATCATCTGCTTTCTCAATAAACATCAAAATTTGATCTTTGGTATTCAAGATGGTGCAAGGACATCCAAATGACCTGAGAAAACCAATGAAAGGTTTCCTCTTGTGCCAAATTTCATAAGGAAACTTACCTTATGTCTTAACAAATAAAACTTTATTCTGCACATAGAAAGCAATGTTGACTGCCTCTGCCCAGAAGGTGATAGGAAGCTTAGAGTTAGACAACATGGTTCTTGTAGCTTCAATCAGTGTCCTGTTTCTCCTCTTAGCAACACCATTTTGCTAAGGACTCCTCGAAGCACTGTATTGTCTTGTAATACCCTTTTCATAACAAAATATATCAAGGATTTGGTTCTTGAGTTTAGTTTCTTGATAACATCTTATGGTTTTGACCTTGTGATCAAATTGATTCTCAATATTTAAGATGAAGTTCTTCAAAATATCAGGGGTCTCATCCTTAGTTCTAAGAAAGAAGACCCAAGTAAATCTTGTAAAGTCATCTGTGATTATTGAACAATAAGAGGTCCTTCCTAGAGTCATTACACCGGTGGAGCCAAAGAGGTCCATATGTAACAATTGTAGGGGAGTAGTGATGGAGTTTCTTTTCTTTGGCTTGTGAGATACCTTATGTTGCTTCCCTTTCAGGCATGCTACACAATGGTCATCACTTGTAAACTCTTTCTTTGGCATTCCAGTTACCAACTCATTCTTAATTAGTTATTCATGTTTTTAAAGTTTACATGGCACATTCTTTTATGGTAGAGGAAAAACTCTTTACTATTTGCTTTAGATAGAAAGCATGAAACTTCTCCACAGGAAGATGTTTTTTGCAAGTCCATCTTGTACATGTTCCCTTTCCTGGGGGCTCTAAACAGGATATTCTAATGAGGAATGACCACCCCAGGCCTAAGAATAATGCACTCATGCTTAGTAAACAACATGTTATGACTCTGATCACAAATTTGAGATACACTTAGAAGATTGTATCCAAGCTCCTTGACAAAGTTTACCTTCTCAATATTGAGCTTACCATTTGTGACCTTGCCCCTTCTAGTAATGTAACCACCAGAAACTCCTCTAAAAGCAACTGGTCCTCCATCAATCTTTTCAAACTTTTGGAGTAGTGACCTATTGCCTGTCATGTGCCTGGAATAGCCACTATCAATGATCCATACATTCTTGTTTGACTTTAGTTGTTCTTGCACAAAAGAGATAATTAGTTACATTTGGAAACCCAATCCTTATTTGTATTGGGTTCATCAAAAGAAATTTAAGGTAATGCAATAGTGATAGATCCTATAGTCATGTTTTGAGAATCTTTTGTTGTTGTTGATGGAGAACTTTCAGTCATTTTGTCTTTCTTTGACTTCAACACCACCTTTGGATGCCTAGACTTGACCTTTAATACTTTGGAAGTTTTACTAACTTTGAAAGTTTCGATGACTGGACCTTCAGAAGATCTTGCTAGCACTGCAGTAGGCTTCAATGCTTCGGAAGTATTTTCTTCTTCCGAGACCAAAATTTCTTCTGAAGGCAATTTTCGACTTGCCTTCATCTTCATTTTGGAGCTTCCTAAAGGAAAAGTCTTTCCTTATGAAGCTTTCTTCTTCTTGAAACTCTTAGAAGTCTCTTTCTTGGTCATATGGAGAGTGCCTTTTGCATTGTAAGGACAATCCTTAGCAAGATGAATGGAACTCTCACACATAACACATTTTAACTTCTTCTTCCTAAGAGCCTTCTTCTATGAACAAGGCTGAACTTGATCACTTTCCTTCTCCATGTTTATCTTTACAGATGCAGTGGAAGTCCTTTTAGGGTGAGAACTTCCTTTAGAGTTGGATGGTTCAGGTTGTGCAGCAGTGGTACACAACTGATCAGCCTTCTCCTTGATGTTGAGATGATTTGATACTGAACTAGAACTCCTGGTACTAGAGTTCAAGTTAGTGTCTTCAGTCTTTACCACTTCAAATCCTACATAGATGAAATATTGTTTCTACTTAGAGTTGAAGGTGGTCTTGATCTCTTGACCATTCTTTGCTTTTCTCTTGCTCTTTCTCATCAAGTTCTTTCTCATAGACTTGGTCTTTATAGTCTTCTTACTCTCCTAAGAAGGATAGTGACCCTTCGAAGAATCTTCTTCTTCAATCTTCTCAGAGGCATTCTCCACTATCACTTCTTTATCCTCTTCAGACAAGGGGTCTATGAGAGGAAGCTCATCTTCACAAGTTTCACACCTGGGAGATCTTACAGACAAGATGGTGTATGGAGGAGCTATCTCGCTAGATCTCAGTCCCTGCTTATTTTGATAACAAACTTTTGCATGCAAGGATGAGGATATAATGTTCTTGAAGGTCTTTTCTTCAAGAACACATTTTTCTACCCTGGCTTTGCTGATCACAAGCTCAACCTGACATTCAGTCAACTTGGTTTTGAGATCTTTGATCTGAGTCATGAAGTTGGTGTGTTCATGCTTAAGAACTGAAATGGTTTTCTCTAATTCCTCTATTTTCAGTTTATAATCATTTTCAAATCTTATGAAATCAAATTTAAGATATTCGAGGACTTAAGATCAAATCTCATCTCTAAGTTATAGGACCTGTATCTATTAACTTTAGCAATACATTCAGGTGTATAGAGATGTTCCAATACCTTTGCTTCATCATGTTCAGCCATTAATGCTTGGTTTGGAGATGCATATTCCACCTAAAAACTCTAGTCAAAGCCTCCTTCTTCAACAACAACTGCAACTTATTGCTTTTTCTTCTCATTCTAGATTGCTTTCTTAGTGTAGTTTGGTATGGTTTGTGCTTGGCCACTATTTGTTCTTGGTGCCTTGAACTCCCTTGCAAAGTAGCCCATTTTGTTACAGTTGTAACACTTGACTTTGCTTTTATCCAACCCAAACTTTCCACTTGCTGTATTGCTTGAAAAATTCCTTCATGTCCTCTTGTAGAACTTCTTGGCTCTGTGAGTGAGAAGAGCCATCTGCTAGACTATTTCCATGTACTTCAGATCATCTGGATGGTACAGTCCAGGTTTTAAAGGGTGAATAAAAAGTTTCATGTGCTTTTATCAGAAGACACAAAGGCATGTGAAGAGCTTGTCTTTTGGAATGGTCTTCCTTGAGTGTAGCTTTCTCTTGGTGTCTCCGGGAAGGTGATGAAAGGACCCTTTTGTGACTTTTTAGGGTAGCATATAAGATGATTTTAAGGTTCTATGCTATCCCTTTCAGTCACATGCAAGGCTGAACTCATTTGATTGTTGGAATTACCAGATGAACCTTGCATGTTCATCTCCATCTAGTATCCACTGAGAATACTATACAACTCAGTCAAAGTAAGAGTCTTCAGGTTCTTAGTCCTCTTGATAACAACACATTAATATGTCCATTGCCTAGGAAGAGAGGACATAAACTTCCTTACAATGTCCCTATTTTCAAGAGTCACTCCAACATCCACTACAGTGTCCCCAATTCAACATACCTGAATTATTGTTGAGTCATGGTTTCACCTATTTTAAAGGTGAAGTTTTCAAACTGCTGCTTCAGGAGATCCTTTTTGTTCTCCTTGGCTTCAGTAGAACCCTCATACATTAGTTTCAATGCATCCCACAACTGCTTAGTTTTTTTGTATTTCTTGAAACCTCTGTATACAGAGTTTGAAAGAGCAGTCTGAAGGGCTTTCAATGCATTCTGATCAATCTCTACTCTCTTTTTATCTTCATCAGAGTAATCAGCCACAACCTTTGGAACTATACCACCTCTAGCAGTTGAGGAGGTGCTTGGTATGTAAGGTCATGAGACAATAAATTCCCACATCCTAGAGTTTTGTGACTTGATGAAACCTTCCATTCTTTGGCACCAAGTTTCAAAGTCTTTAGGAGTGATCAGTGGGGACTTTGTCATGGTTCTAGTTTTCATATCAGTTTTAGTGATAGCTGCCATTTGAGATGTTAAGTATTTTGTGTGTGAGGGATATTAAGATGGTGAGATCTTACAATCAAGAGCCTGAAATGGTCTGATATCAATTGCAGGACCGTTTAAGGGATGGTCACTTACAACACAACACACAATGAGGAGAGTGACTTAAAATACTTAACAGATCAAATGGGGAACTAGTAACCAGTCACACTTTTATACTAGAAAACACAAGTAATAACGAGACAAAACAAGAACAAGACCAATAACTGTTAGCCCAGGTTGAACACACTTGAATCAAATAATTGAATAATATAGATCAAACAATGATGAACACAATAAAAACCCTTTGATCTTCAATTAGATTGCAAAATATGTTTACAAGTAATTCCCCAATCTCTTGGTCATAAACCCTCAACAAAACCTAATTTTCATTAACCTATTTATAGTCTAAACTAATATTCACTAATTGCACTTAACCCCCTAGACTTAGGCTAACTTATAGAAATTGCATAAAAGCATAAAAATGACTAAAATTTATTTAAATATATTTTCGTGACACAAAATATATTTATTACAATAAAACTCCTAGTCATCTAAATCTTCAACGTCTCGTCTTGGTTCTTCATCTCGAACGTGTCGGTTTGACTTATGCGATGACTTTGACCAGAAGTTGACTTTTGTTGACTTTGACTATGTTGATAATATAGACTATCTTGTACAACTCCAACAATACTCACTCTTAGTCTATCATTATCAACGTCTTCAAACTAAATCAGCATCGAGAAGTCAACCCCAGAAAGATTTTCAAATTTGAAGCTTTTTGAATCTAATGAGAAAGATTATTCATCTCATAAGCTCCCCTTATTTATATGCTCCTCTTTTTCAAATGCATCCTTTGTGAAGATATTGGAACAGCTTTCCCAAATCTCTAATCTTGAGTGCTTCAGAAGATGTAGGAGAAGGATTCCTAGCTTGGTATCTTCTACAAACTTGAAGAACAGGTTCTCTGATATATGATGATTGGCCATCACTTACCGTAAAAATCTAAAACACATTCATAAACACAATCTCGACATTTCTAATTAGATTATTTCATTTTAACAAAATAAACCTGTGTTTATCTGTTGTGTGAAAACAAGCGAACCCGTGTTCGTTTGTGCGCAATTTCTGTGAAATACATGAAAAATCATAAAATTGTAACAACATATAAAAGAAAATTTGAAATCAGAATTTATTATTAGAAAATTTATATTTTTTATTATATACATTTATTATAACATATTATTTTTATCTATATATATATATATATTACTTTTTAATATATAGTTCTAGTGCGTTTCATCTGTTTTTCAGGTTATATGGCCAACCTCAAATTTGACGAGCGGAATAACATTATGGCTCTTTTGGATGACTCTCATCCCAAGGCAACCGGGTTTAGAGACTGCATTCGTAGGCTGCAGAGATCTCCAATCGCCTACGCGATCTCACACTCTTCTACCATATATGACTTACACATTAGAGATTTTTGGCGTACGGCTGAGTATGACACGAGAGCCAATCCTTAAAGGATGTGGCTAGGGTATTTGAAAATGACCTGATTATCACTTCTGAGATTATATCGAGGGTATTGAGATTGGATGAGGATACTGGAGAGGAAGTGATACTGTCAGATCAAGAGGTGTTTGATGCTTTCAGATCGATAGGATATGAGGGTCCTCAGTTTGGCACGAGAAAGGAAATTAAAAAACTTTTCTCTCCAAGGAGTTGAGATATATAGCCCACGTGTTTATCATGTTCTTAGATCATCGAAAAGGTGGATCAGATAGGCTTAACTTGGACTGGGCTAAGGCTATGGTGATTTGTTACAGAGAGCAGAAGGCCAACATTGCATGACTGATTTTTGATTGTATGGCTAAAAATGTCATGGCTCTGAAGAAGGACAAGTGGTTGCTATACCCGAGATTCATTCAGATGATTATAGATGATGTTATTCCAAATATTCCAAGGCATGGAGAGATTAAGAGATTGGTTCTGATGAACACTCGTATATATGCAGACTGCTGTGCTATCAGACATGATTTTAGCGGGAAGATCACTCACCTTTAGGAAAACATGTACCCTCCGAAACGATGGAATTATATCAGGAAAGTTAATGAGGCGGAGGAGAAAAGAGCAGAAGAGACTAGACTAAAACAGACTGAAGCTGTCAAGAAAAGGAAGAGATACCGAAAGAGAAGGACTATGATTTTGAGGAGGAAGTTTATGAGATGGCAGTGGAAGACAGAGCATAGAAAAAGAAGAGATCTAAGAAGAAATCAGATATGGGAGAGATTGAGAGGAGAACCAAACAGAGACATCAATCTTTCACTGAGCCCACGAGGAGGGTGGAAAGGGCAGGTTTGGATAAGGATGTGATAAAAAACCTCAACTCTTCTATAGATACATGTTGTTCCTAGTTTATGAGCTTAAATGTAAATGTCTTTCATGTCTTACTCATATGTAATGAATGGGTTCAATGAAATATAATATGTGATTGATGTTTATTCATGTTTATTTAATGTGTTAAAGTATAATTTATATGTGTGAACATATTATATAGGTTTGAGGTTGTTGTACATGATTCTTAGTCAATAATGATTAAGAAATATGTTCAACCTAGTCGGGTGAATATTCATGCTAATGGACCATACTTATGGACCATACGCATGAATACATCATGCTTATGGACCAGTCGCACGACTAAACCAGGATACTGGATCAGTCGTATGATTGAGACATAAGATTGACTTAGTCGCATGACTGAAGCTTCAGTCGTGCGTATGACTCAGTCGCATGATTCAATTGCACGACTGAACCATGCTAATGGTTCAGTCGTACGAATGAAAACTACAAACCTATAAATACCACTTAATTCGTGGAGAAACATAACAATTCTAGAACACCAGAGAATACTTCATAATTTCACGAACCCTAGCCGTCTAGAACGTCCAAGAAAGCCAATCCAACTTCAAAGTTCTTCTTGATTAATTCCTACTCGTTCTTAAAGTTTAGTTCGTTCTTATATCGATCAGGTTAACGTTCTCACTGATTGGATCGCCAATCAAATAGGATTCCGCACTATTTGATCTGGTCTCACGCATAATCAGTTAGTATTTCGTACGTACACGGTCCTGACATCTTCTCTTGCAAATAAGTTGAGCATGATTAAAACCAGGCTTACCAATCAAGAACTGAGGGAAAGAAGGAAAGATGAGATGATTAAAGGGACGACAAACTTGATAATGGATTAGCAAAGATTGATAAAGAGACTGCTGACTAAGGTGAATGAACAGAAGAAAGCTGCTAGCCTATCCAATTAGCTAACTCAAACTGAGTTAGATTATTTTACTGACATCTCCAAATACCTATTTCTAAATATGGGTACATCTACTCGGGCAGGAGAGGGCACGTCTAGTGCTGCAACTGAAGAGGAAGGAGGTTCTGGTGTAAGGCAGGAGGCTGAGAAATAGACTAAGGAAGGAGGATATGTGAATGTAGAGAATATGGAGGAGGTGTATGAAGTAGGTTTTGTGGATATTGGGATGAATATAGATGATTTTAGCGGAGAAGAGGTATTCCCCAAACAATCTGAAGGTGTTAAGAAGTCTGTTGAGAAGGGGTTGGTGGATGAAGAAGAAGATGATGAGCAGTTAGTCGATTATGACTCGGAGCCCGAATATTATGAAGTGGACAAAAGACCACTAACATATGTAGTCAAAAAGGGAGAATATGAGAACGATGTAGTTGAGATGTTAAAGGATGATTGGTTTGTGAAGGAGAAAGAGATTGAAGAGCTAACTCCCCTTTTTCAGAATTTACAAGGGTTGAGTAAGAAAGAGGCGGACAAGAAGATTATCAGTTGGAAGTATAACCCCGACCTCAATATGTTTATGATCAAGAGGAGAGGGGGAAGGATTACTTACCTGCTGGTGAAGGTGCTTCTCAACCTCTCTCTGGCCTGAGCTCAGATGCTGCAACAAGCAATGAAGGCCAAAGCTCTCTCCACCCTGAGTCATAAAGGTCTGTGAGTGACAAAGGGAAAAGAAAGATGGCATCTGAGGAGATTGAGGAGGAGGAGGAGAGAGAGAGGAAAAGGAGGCTGAGGGGAGAAAGTTCCTCTACTGAGTCTTCAAAACTCATGGAGTCTGCTATCAGGGCTGCCCCCAGACCAGATACTCAGAATGATGAGTTAAGGGCAGTCAGGATTAATTATCTGTAGACTAGAACTATGACATAGACAGTGTCATTTCTCTCCCCCTAGATGAGTGAATGAACTGGTTGACCTGGAAAGGTCAAGGGAGAAGAAGGAAGCAGAAGATGCAGAACTCCTAGTACAAGTCAAAGAAGAAAGAAGAAGAAAAAGACTATACAAGGATATGCCTACCCTCTCCCCAGTTCAAGAAAGTCCTATACAAGAAGATGTGGTTCAACAAGAACCTCTAGTAGACAAAGAAAAAGACAGGATCAAGATGATCAACTACTTGAGTGCCACAGGCTTCTATCAGGCTGATGCACTTCTTCCTTTGTCGTATGACTATGTTGAGTTTGAGTACTTAAAACAACTTGAGCTTGAGTTAGTCAAGGACAGAAAGACAACTAAGAAGAAGCTAAGGGAAGAAGCTGCAAAATCAAGAGCTATCATCCAAAAAAGCATGAAGAAGTCTACTGACAGGCAGAGGATGATGAGCTTCTTGAAGCTGTATGGATTTCTCGGAAGGAGACTTGGCCCCATGTCTCTATCTACTATGGATGAGCACATTAGGGTGATCAAGCAGAAGATTAAAAGTGGAGAGCTCACTGACTTACACTACACTCCAAGTCAAGCTCCACCTGAAGTGGAGGTTAAGGTTGAACAACAAGAGACAATACAACCCGGACCTCCTGCTGATACTCAGCAAGCTTCATATTCTGATCCACAGCAGGGTTAACCTCCCTCTCCTTCTGAAACCTGAGAGAGAGGAAGTCCCAACTAAGAAACACAACAGAGATCAATCTGGTACTGCAGGCCAGTCTTCTCAGTTAAAACCTACAAAGAGAAAGAAGAGGATGGCTCTAAACCAAAGCCAAAGAAGAAGAAGACTGCACCTCTTCTAAACCTCAGGATGAATCAGAACAGCCTGAGGATGTGCAGCCAGAGGATGCTACATCAACTCCAATTCAAACAGCTCCTCTAGCAACAGGAAGACCCATCTTGTCTTGGACATACACCACAAATCCTGAAAAATGGCATGTCATTATAGATCAAGGGACTAAAAACATCTACACATGGCAAGACATGTTTCAGTTGCCTCTGCCTGACCTCTTTGATATGAGAAGACATTTTGACAGTCTGAAG
>BJCM01266773.1:0-19011 GCA_018326385.1 Flaveria bidentis | reverse complement strand
GCCTCTTGTGCCTAGAAAGAAAATCATCCAGTGGAGGTTCGATGAAGCCTCTCACAACTTTTTGTGGAGAGAGAGAATGGAGAAAGCAACAAGTTGCATGCCTCCTCTTTGCTACACTCTAGCAGATTTGACATTGCAGAGTTAGCAGAAAAACCATTCTCTAATCCCTCCAACTCTGAAACTACTGCTCACATCAGAAGTCACCTTAGCAGCCTTCATCTTGCTGAGCTAACCGCAAGAGTAAAGATTGAAAAGGAGTTGAAACTGAGAGAGAATGAAGACAAGGAAAGGTCAACCACCAAAGTCACAGCCTTTCTACAGATGATGGAAGGCCCTGAATTGGAACCAATAGTTAGATGGGAGTATGACTATATCTCCCATCAACTAACTCTTTTCAGAGGGACCCACCAAAAGGTGCATATCATTCAGGGTGACAGACTGCATTTCCTGTCAACTAATGATTTGTACAAGCTTCTCAGCACTACTTCTGGGAAGAACAAAGAAACAGATAAATATTTGCTTTCCCTGGTGCTGAAAGTTTTGAGGAGCAGGAACAAGTGAGGTTTTGGTAGCATCAACCTAGGGAAAGGTTGTTGGATCAAGAAGAAGGCTAGTGCAACCAAAAACCAAATCACTTAGACTATTTTGGTGCATCTAATAAAAGACTTCCGAAGCTAAGTATGAAACTTCCGAAGGAAATAGAGTTCTTCCAAAGACAAAGTGCAAAAATCAACTTCCGAAGACAAACTCTACTTCCGAAGACAAAGTGTTCACTTCTGAAGATCAAGTCTTAGAAGAAAAGATCAGAAGTGAACTTCCAAAGTATGAAGAATAGAAGAAGCCCATCAAGCCTTGGATGAAGTAGCCTCTTCCGAAGTATAAGTGGCTTCGGAAGAACTTGTTCTTCCGAAGCCAACTACCCTTCGAAAGACACTACTATGAACCAGTGGACATAAGTATGGTGTCTCTGACACTCCGCTGCAAACCTCTGAGATACTACATGGCGTTTTCTCAAAAGCCATGTAGTTGACCATACTTGATTCCACTGTTTATCTTTATTAGTTAGTATAGTTGCCAACTTTAGTTGGTGACAAAAGGTAAGTCATGGACATGTCAAGACTACCATATCTTAGATAATATCTTATCTAAGATACCTTAAACCATAGCTTTGTACTATTTGCTTTAGTTAGAAGATTCTAGCTGATATCAAAGTATATTCGGCTATAGGTGGTATTATATATAGTTTCTCATTGTAACTATGTATATGATTGTAAAAGTCTTGTAATACTTTAAGTTGAGAAGCAATATATGTAAGTACCTTGAAAATTATCTCTTTGAGTTCTTTGTTACTTATTATATTATTATCAACTCTTAGAAGAGACTCTGCTTCATCTGATCCGAGTGTAGTATAAGTGAGTTTGAGAGAAAAACGAAGTGTTAAGTGACAAAACCGATCTTATTGTATCTAATTTGAATACTTAACTATTTAATTATCAAATATTTTTATACTAATGATTATAGTAACAATCTATATCTATTTTATCTATGTTATAATATAAAACATATGAGGATGACATACATGTAATGTAATAGTTCCTAATTTTCTCATATTTCATAAACTTCTCCTAATTAATACATTTTTAATATATATTTGTTTTAATACTATCTTATTTATATGCTTTAAAATAATGTTAAAATATATACCTTATTATTTATATTATTATAACTTAATGCTATTTGATTTACGTTTTTTTAATTTAAACACGTAAGTATATAACTACGAAATATTTATATAATAATAATAATAATAATACCCAAATATATTTGTGTTTAATTCACGTAGGAGAAAAAATTCGATAACACCCGACATATCACTATATATAACAAATAGAAAAGATTATAAGTAGTAAATGTAAAGTTTTTCTTACTATCACCACAATAAATTTTTTTCTCAAAACTAATAAAAAACTATTTTGTTATTTTTTATATAATATTAAGGATTTTTTGAAATTAAACACAACACTTTCTATCTCTTATTATCTTAAATTAATACTACTAATTTTGTTTTATTTAAATTTTTATGCTTAAGCTTTCAAGTTATGTCAAATTTACATTTAATAACTTGAACTTTCTTTAAAATTTTAGACATAAGCCTTCAAGTTAGGTTAAATTTACATTTATTCACCTACATTTTTTTTATTTTTTACTTAAGAATTTGAGTTATGTTAAATTCACATTTAATTACTTGAACTTTTTTTAAGTTTATATGAGAATCCGAGTTTTGTCAAATTTTATTTTAACCAAATTTTAATAAAATTTGTTAATTATAATAAAGTCATAATTTACGTATCTGTTATTTTTCTTATCTGTTTCAAGTTATTTATTTTTTTATAGATTTTTCCTATTACACCTTTTTATCAGTGTTTCGTTTGTAATCTTTTTTCGGGTGGTTAGTATTAAGGTATAAATTATCAGATTACATCTTTCAACTTTTATAACCCCAAAAACTATTATTATATATTCTCGTATACATTAAAACGTACCACGGCGAAGTGCGGGTCTAATCCGCTAGTATTTTTTAAAAGAATATCTATGGACCATAATCGTCATATGAAATTCGTTGGATGAATTGCTAGTCGTTTGAAATTCGTTGACGAGCATAGTGATTTTTCTTGGGGATTTTAACGAAGTTCATCATATGGGTGAAAGGTTAAACTCAAAATTCAATGTCAGTTGTGTGAATGGTTTCAATAATTTTATCAATCAAACTGAGTTGTTTGAATATGGGATGAGAGCTTAATGTTTCACCTATATCTCCGCTAAAGGGGATGAACTTAGTAAAATCGATAGAATTTTAGTATGTAGAAATACCCTCAATTCATGGCCTAATGCATCCCTATTTGCTCTCCTTAGGCAATGGTCCAACCATGCCCCTTGATTCTTACAATGGTGGTTGATGACTTAGCCAAATCAATTGAATTTTAGTATGTGATTTTCTCTATCCATCAATCCTTTAGATCTTGGAACTTTATCTTGAGAAAGATTTTCATCCCTAGAGGGTGGAGGTGTTTGAAAGAAGACTCTTAAAACTCACGCTGATTTGTCTTGTCTGAACATCAATCTAAAAAGTCTTTTGTGTGTCAAATTGGGTCTTCGTAACTCTACTTTCTTTTGGCTAGACTGGTGGATGGGTGGGGTTGTCTTTTTGTGATCGGTTCTTGCCCTTTTTTTGCAGCTTAACGAAACAAGTGGGTTCCTAAAAAAGTCAACATTTTAATTAGAGGGCCGAGGTGGGAAGCATACTCACATGTGATGTACTTGGTCGAAGAAATGTTACGGTTGGTAATTTTATTTGCAAATTGTGTGGATACTTTGACGAGACCGTGGAGCATCACTTAACCTATTGTTATGTGGCAAACTTTGTTTGGAGTGTGGTTGCTCATGGTGTGGTATTCCCTCTATCTATGTTTTTTCGTATAAAGATCTTTTAACGGTTCTTAAAACTATGATATTATCAACAAGGCTAGAAAGAAAGTCATTCATGTTGTTATTCTAATATTTTGTTGGTGTATATTGGAGGGCTAGAAATATTAATGTTTTTAAGTTGAAGGATGAGTTCGTCACTCCTGGATTCGAGACAAGACGTTTTTAGTGGTGTTTATTTTGTTTTTGTGTGACTTGTAGTCCTATCCTTGTTATTTGATGTTTCCTTCTTTTTTTTCTTTGTATTTTCTTCTTAGGGTTTTAGTTGTTGCTAGCTTCGTATTCTTTCTAATAAAATATCATTCAAAAATAAAAATAAAATATGAAAATCTTCCTTAAAAGGTAGAACGTGTATGCAAGACATACTCGAGTCATAAAACAACAGAAAACGTTATTCACTAAATTAATCCTCTAAATTCATCATATAAAAAAGAGATGATAACATCTCTAAAAATCACAATATATATGGAGGTGGAGAGAGTATTATTATTCGTTAACTAATAAAGATAACTAGTTTTGCTATCCATCCCGCATTATAGCAGTATTGCACACGACATAATAAAGCATAGACTACAGTTAAATCAACTTGTTTCCGAACTAAATTTACATAAAAAACCCGAGGCATTTTCAATTACGTCCACACGTAAACTGACTTGAATTTATACCAACATATATACCAAAAATATGTGTAAGAAAAATTACCTTTTAAGTTAATTGTACAGTAGTAAACCAGAAACTTTAAAACTTGAGTGGAATAAAGTGACGTTTTATAAAGTTATTAAAAGGTTTTAGGAGGTGATAGTGAAAAGATTGAACATAAGACGTATAAAAAAATAGACGCATGAGTGTTTTATATTTGACCGAGTTCATTCAGATTTTAATATAAAAATACAGACAACTAAGAAATATGAAATAAGTAGGTTGTAAGTAAGACATATATAAAAATAGGCACATAAGTGTTTCATATTTGACCAAAGTCGTTTCTGATTACGTATAAACATAGACATACTCGAAATTACAACAACACACACAAAAATACGAATGCAAGAAATTATTTTTTAGGTAACCTTATACAGGGGTAAACCAAAACTTTATAAACTTGAGAGGTAAAAATCACATATTAAAAGTTTTTACAAAGTGAGAAATCATAAATTAAAAAAGATATATCGTAGGGTAGGAACCCACAACCTCTTAACCAAAACATCTGACTCTAACCACTACGTCAAATGCGTTAGTTTCAGCAATGACGAAACTAACGTATATGTATCATAGAAAACGCGTACAAAACAAAAATAAAAATAAAAAAATTTTAAGGCAACCAATAAGAATGTAACACATGGCAAGACCAGTGAAACATTTCACCTACTTTACTAAATGAGTAATAGTATAATGGTATGTGATTTTTGTATATGAAACATACCGATTGGTTAAAAGACCAGAAAGATCACGACGTTCTCGGATGATTCAAATTCATGTGTTTCTTAAAATCACAATAATATATGGAGGTGGAGAGAGAATCATTGAAGCCACACAATTCATTTTCTAAATATAGTGACAGAACGTATCAGTTAATTTTTTTATACATAATTATCTTCTACAGTGTAAGAAATTTTTTTGAAGAGAAATATGCTTTTGAATTTCCAAGTAAGGTATTAATTAATTCTTAAAGTTTTAAAATTATGAATATAATCTTTAATGTTATAGTTATCTTTTATTTATGGTCTCTACTATGTTAGTTCAGTTAGTGATATTAAATTTATCAAAATAATAATTTTACTTGTAAAAATCATCAATGTAATTTCATTATATTATAATCTTTTTTATTATAAATATACTTATTATTTAATACACAAATAAAAAATATTTAAAAAATGTCTTCTTTTAAATGTGGTTTATAACTTTTTTAAAACCAATATGCGGGTTTTTAAACCCTTATAAAAATGTCCTTTTTATAAAGACTTTTAACATTGTATTGTTTTTTTAATGTTTAGAAAACTAAGAATTTGTGTAAAGAAAAGATGTTTTAAAATGAATGGTTTTAAAAAAGGAACTTAAGAAAACCAACCAGTTTAAAAAATCAAAAGGTTTTAGAAAATCAAAAAGTTTTAAAATGAGGTATAAAAATGAACAGTTAAAAAACCAAACATTTTAAAAAACATGTTTTTAAAAAGTTTTTTACTTGTGTACGTAAAACGTATTTTATTAACTAATAAACTTATTAATAATGAAATTATAAGCATTATATAAAATTAAAAAAAGTTGAAAAATATAAAATTTAATTAAATAAAAATAATACTATAGTTTAAAAGGTAAATTAAATAGATGACCTAATGCGAGTAAAATGCTAATTTTTATAATATTTAACATCATTAACAGTTCACTAACAGACATAGGGACCATATATGAAAAAGAAAGAAATGTTAGAGACTATATTCAAAGATTTTAAACTTTAAGGATAAAATCCAAAATTTCAACATAACCACATAGACCATCCATGTAATTTACTCTAATTAATTTTAAGCATTGTATAGTATTCATTATGTCGTATTTTAGAGCATTCACGATTCATTCTCCATTTTTATCCATATAATTACACTATAAATATTATTTTTTTCTCATTTAACTTTATCATTATTTTTTTTCTATCCTTCACTCACAACCACTTAAAATATATTAAAATCATTATAGGGTTTTGAACAGTAATTCCTAAAAATACAGACTGAACAGTAAATTTCTCATATCCTGTTGGAGCATATATAGTCATATATAGTGTGTCCGTCGCTTGTCGAATAGTGTAGGCTTAATGTAATACACCTGATATGTTGTAAACACGTGAAACTGGGTCAGTCGCATGAGCATATGCGAATGAGACTCAGTCGTACGACTGAGCCATGCTTATGGACCAGTCGTGCGACTGAGAGATGCAATTAGGACATTCGTAAGACTGAACCATAAGTATGGTCCAGTCGTACGATTGAACCATACGAATGGTCCAATCGCACGAATGGGCCCAGTCGCATCTAATATGGGCCGAGGCCTATATATACTGGTTTCAATGTGTAGAGAGATAAGGATTTGAGAGGGAGTCTGCCCGGAGCCTAGGGCTGCCGGATGAGAGGGGAGTTCATGCTCGATCTCCCCTTGCCAAGAGTCTTGATTCTTATGTTATAACGAGCTTGTAATCGTTAGGTTTTATGAATGAAACCAATTTTTTGATAGTTCGTGTTATTGATTTGACTTTTGGTTTTGGTTGTTTATCCTTCCGTCAAGAATATACTCGGATGTTTACCGATCCAGCCGACTTCACAATTGGTATCAGAGCCGGTTACTGCTGGAATGATCTAACAATCATTCTAGCAACCCGAGCTTTTGATTTCTGGATCTAATTTCAGATCGTGACGTTAAACCCACTTTGTGTTCTTCGTGTTTTGCTCAGATCTTGTTACGTGTGTTGTTTCTATGTTAAAATCAAACTCGAAACCACGTTCCCATCACCCTTTCGAATCTGATGATATCTATTTTGTCTCGGTTCATGTAAAATTCGTCAGATTAGGGTTTTGGGTAGCCCTGACGGCTGCAGATCTGGAAATCTGTGTGCAGACCCGTTCATGCGAATGGACCATTCGTACGACTGTACCATGCTAATGGACCATTCGTGCGATTGGACCAGTCGTATGTTCAATCGTGCGACTGGACCAGTCGTATGTTCAATCGCACGAATGAACTATCCGCATTGACTCATCCGTATTTGTTCCAGACCAAAAAAAAGAGTCTGAAACTGCTTCTTGCACAGATTTGAGGATGAGCAAAGCATATTCACCCTGAGGTTCTTTTGTCAAATAAGTTCGATGTATACCCCATTATTCGTCGGACTTCCAGAATAGGTGAATGTAATTGAAACACGAAAGAGAGAAGAGAAGATATCAGCAGTCGGTGCTGATTTTATGGGGTAGTCAGGAGCATCTGACTATTTATGGGCCAATCAAGTTATATCTATCCTCACAAAGAGGATTCTCATTCTTAGGGGGAATCCTGTATAAAGAAATTGAAGACGCAATCAGAAAGTGATGATGTGAGCCGATTTCTGATGATGAATTTGAGTGCACACTGATTTGGTTGAGATTGTCAGCTGTGGATTGGAACCTTCTACCTTTTGCCCAATACACCGTATGAAGACGTCAAGAGAGCACAACGTTTATATATTGGGATATGCTGAATGTGAGGGGAAATTTCCGCAGGTGTTAATGTTAATCAGGTTAGCCGGTGTGAAGATTGAAACAATGGAAAACTATTCATGTCATTATCTGGAAAAATCAATCATATGGGGAATATTGTTGTTATGATGGTGTTCTGCAAAGTAAACGAAAGCTATTGTGCCTAAATTCATTTTCAGGGATATTGTAGCAACCTGACGGATCGGCAACGTTGGCTAATATGGTTTTCATTTGATTCTATTGGCAACCAGAGCAAAGATTGACTGAAGATTGTAAGAGGTGTTATCTACTATTCGCAAGCAAGGTCCAAGGGGGAATTTGTTGGAGCATATATTGTCATATATAGTATGTCCGTCACTTGTCGAATAGTCAAGGCTTAATGTAATACACCTGATATGTTGTAAAAACATGAAACTGGGTCATTCGTAGGAGCATATGCGAATGAGACTCAGTCGTGCGACTGAGCCTTACTAATGGGCCAGTCGTGCGACTGAGAGATGCGATTGGGACATTCGTAAGACTGAACTATAAGTATGGTCCAGTCGTACGATTGAACCATACGCATGGTCCAGTCGTACGATTGAACCATACAGATGGTCCAATCGCACGAATGGGCCCAGTCGCATCTAATATGGGCCGAGGCCTATATATACCAGTTTCAATGTGTAGAGAGATTAAGGATTGAGAGGGAGTCTGCCCGGAGCCTAGGGCTGCCGGATGAGAGGGGAGATCATGCTCGATCTTCCCCTTGCCAAGAGTCTTGATTCTTATGTTGTAACGAGCTTGTAATCGTTAGGTTTTATCAATGAAACCATTAAATTATAGTTCGTGTTATTGATTGTCTCTTGGTTTTTGCTGTTGTTTATCCTTCCGTCAAGAGCATGCTCGGATGTCTACCGATCCAGCGACTTCACATATCATTAACTCACAACCACTTATAACCATACAACATAATATAGAAACTACACTCACATTATTTTAGGGAACGAATTATGAATGCTCTTAATTATAACATTTAACAAGTATAAATGACAATATATGATATGTAATGAGTTTAGATTCAACTAGGTGATATAGCCACGCGTTGTTGCAAACAATATTGTGACAGCTAGAAAATTGTGCTGCCAATAGTTGATTTATAATTATAGAGTTAATCTTAGTTTTGCTTCTTAACTTTTGACGAAAGTTACAGTTTTCATTCAAAATATTAAAAACAACAAATATCTTCAAAATTTTCACAAATTATTTCAATTTCAATTCAAAAGTTTCATTAAATTGGATCAAATTAAAACAACTAATAAAACTTATTTTGAATTGGGATTGAAATAACTTAGGAAGTTTTTAAGGTAAATTGATTTCTTTAATAATTTTAAAAGAAAATTAATATTTTTGTTAAATCCCATTGAGCATAACCGAACTTGACTCTAATTTATAGGAGCACATAAAATCAAAAGTTAACAACAAAAGTGTTATTGTTTCATGCCATTACATCTTCATACAATCTATTTTTAGTTTAGTAGAATCACCGTCGTTAGTCTAAGTGATTACCGATGAATTGTCCCAATATCATAAACTACAAATAACTTTTGCATGAAACAAAAATGACCATTACTAAACTTTGTATAGTGACGACTATAAAAGTTGTATTTTATGGTTTAGCCAAACATTTAGTTGTTCAATAATCTGAACATGCAAGGAATTTGGGCACAATATGTTACTATTTCTGAGAGAAGTTTTCAAATTGGATTTTTTATACTATTACTAATTAATCGATAATAATTTATACTATTAAGTTGGTCAATAACGATTATAACTTTAATTTCATTACCTATGACAATCTCAGTTAAAATATATCATAGATTCACACTCATTGTGGATTTATTTTCTGGTCAATTTCGCTTATATGTTATTTCATTTCGTTTATAATCATTATTGTTATTAGTAACAAAAGTAAAAGTTGAGATTGTCAACGACTAAATGATGTAAAGCTCAATCGATTTATAATAGACAAAGAATTAAGAAGGAAACGAGATAGAAAATAGATAAGAATTATTCATTGAATTCTAATCCCCCTCTCTAAGGGAAGTATTGTGGCTATTATATAGCCATACAAACCAAATGCACGTAAAGCAAATTACTCAAATAAAACTAATTGATCCACTATTTCTAACTAATTAAACCAAAATAAATGACAAGAAACACTAATAAATGGTGATAAACGTGGGTGGGATCGTGGGCACATATCACTAAATTACTAATATAAATTATTATCGGTTTATAAATATATGTTAAATTCAATTTGGGTCGAGAGAAAGAAACATACACACCATACTTTGAGAGAAAGAAGAGTACACACAAAATCTACCTTAAGAGTACAAGCTATAATTTATCAAAGCAAATCAAACTATATGCCAAGTATTCAATAGCTCTACAATAAGATTATAACCATAACCATAATCATGTGCACAGCCATGGCCATAGCAATGGGCATAGCCATAGCCATAGCCATAGCCATAGCCATAACCGTAACCGTAACAATAACCGTAACCATAACCGTAATAACCATAGAGATTACATAGACCCGTTTGGAAAACTTTTAGAGATTACATAGACCCGTTTGGAAAACTTTTCTGACCAATTTCTCACTATTTCATCCAAATAGTTGATCAATATGATTATGCTTATAACCATAACCATAACCATAGCCATAATTATACATGATAATCACCACAAAAGCTTTTCCTTTCCTTCCCCGACTATTACAATACTTGTCGAAATGAACCCTTTAACACAATCGCACAAACATACTATATACAATAATCATTCTTCTTTACACTTACACTAATACTCATGAACCAAAGTTGGATCACAAGCGCGAGACATTTGATCCAACGGGGAAATAAGATACAGGAATCGGAGCTCCGCGCGGTTTGGATTTCGACGATGAACCAACTTGTTTCATCTTCTTCATACCATCTTCCTCAGAAACTCGCGGCGGCACGAAGCAGCAGAAAACCGTAGAGAAGAAGCTAGCCATGATAGGTTTATAATTAAAATGAAAATTTTGAAGGAGAACAGAGAAGTGATTAAAGTTGGTCTAGTTTTTTAAAGAATCAAACACTATTTATATATGTAGAAAGTTGGATGACTTGTCTCGTGATTTTTGTCATGTGTTTGACTATTCATATTAAGCGTGTTGAGCAAGGATTAAGTAGTTTATAATTATCTAATGTACAATAATATGTTTATAGTTTTGTCTTATAGTATAACATTTTTCCTTCAAAATTAGGATGTAATTTAATTTACTTATCAATAAACTACGGACATCTATAATGTATAGATGTATCTGTTTTCTTTTAAAAGAGACGTCTTATAAATATTATATCTCAATCATTTTATATATAAAATATAAACAAGGTTGTGTATTGAGAAGAGTTAGTTCTAAAGATATTTGTGACTTATCAAATGATCTTAACTTTACATTAGTGTATGTTATATGTAGCTATATATACTATCTGTAACATAACTACAATTATACAAGTAAAAAAGTAATCTTATTACGTAACTCTAGTATTTTTAGGGCAAATTCAATACTCACTAATTAAATTTTATTCCTAAACGTACACGTTCTACTTTCAATGATACTTAAACAATTACCACTTAAAAGGTACATCATTTCCAATACTTTTATTACAATAGGTACTGTAATTAGTAAATAAACTCTAGTCGTTTAAGGTGCATTTAAATCCACTTGATTCAAGTTTTAATGAGTTATCGTGTACTTCACGGCCAATTCAACTTGTTGATATCACTAAATATGATAAATTACGATAAACTGCTTGTTTTTATCTTTCTAAAATTAGTTTCTAACGTTTGATGTAAAACTCCACAACGTGAGTATGAAGAATTATTGGATACTTTATTAGTTGGGTCACGTTGAGCTTGCTCTACAAGAATGGTATCTTATCAAGGGGTGTAGGTCCCCAGGCAGCGAGCGATATGCAATTTGTTATTTAAGGATAACACCATTTGATTATTGAGAAAGGCTCCTCCTCTCCATCTCTCTCTATCTTTTTTTATTGGTTGCACAAGCTCGCCAGAAAAACCTTCGACGCTTAATATACATATGCAAATACATGTATCGTAGAGAGAAATAAAGAGTGAAAGATTTACTGATAACTCAAATAAGTGTTTAATCGGTAAATGTATTACATGAATTAAATAAATATATATTAAATACTTACTTACGGAAATTTGTTAATTATAAAATAATATTTTGATATAAGATAAAAATTGAAATTACGTATTAGTAAGGAGTAAGTACTATAAGTAATAAAAATATGAGCACTTTTTTAAACATTTGTGTTTTTTTCAAAAGGAAAGTTAAATGTTTTGTTTCAAAACAAACCGTTTTAAAAAAATATTATTTTTAAAGTTTCCTTACTATAACTTAGAACTTTAATTATTTTATTTTTATAGAAATTTTATTTTCTAAAAACATCAATTTTAAAATAGCTTATATTTTCAAAAGGTATGATGTTTTAGAAAAAGTCTTATTTCATAAACTTTTATTTATTTAGAAATTATATTATAAAAAGACCTCTTTCATAATTATTTAAAAACTTATTTTTAATTTCAAAAAGCATAAAAAATATCACTAGTAGTTAATTTAATTTTGAATAAGAGAGAAAAAAAAAATAAAAGATTAAAAATTATGACAAGTCTTCACTTAAAACATTTTTTTATTATAATACATTGATATTGATATTGTAAAATAGAAAACAAACTTCATGGACAGTAATGTATAGATTACGGATAATTAAGGCATATATAGCAAAAGTAAAGGTCCTTCGAGTTATAAATTTGTAATTTATATAATACTAATTATCAATTTTGTTATGTATTATAGTTTGTGTTATATGTTTTGTAGATTGTACCTTATTTGTTTTTTTTTTGATTTTTTTTACTTTTAACCTTATAGTTTTCAACATTTACATGTAACACTAACATATTTTTTTACGTTCAACTTTAGACCTACTTACTTTTATTATTTTACAAGTTTGTCATTTTACGTCCCAGTCTAAACTTTTCAAGTTTATATTTTTTCAGTTTAATGATCGTATTGTGTTTTATGTTCCGTTTAATTTATACACATAAACACGTTGTAACGCACGTGCATAGTTTAATGTTTTTGCATTTATTTTTCGTCGGTTTTAAATTTTTTTTTTTGTTTTACAAGCTTTTTCGTCGGTGTAGGTAGTTGATAACAACGGTGTGACATTGATGCTACTTATAATGGTTTTACGCCTCCCACCGCAACGCATGAGGCTTGAATACTAGTTTATTTTAAAATCTATCTATTATAATAAAAAAATGTTTTAAGATGACATTTGACACAATTCTAGACCATCTAATTTTAATTTTTCTATTTTTCTCTCCTATTAAATAACTATATAAAATACTAATAATATTGTTTAATTTCTTTTGAATTAAAAATTGTTTCTCAATAAATTAAGAAAGAGATGCTTTTACAAATGTAACTTTTAAATAAACAAAATTTTAAAATAAAAAAAATTCTAAAACAACAAACATTTTGAAAAATATGAAATATTTTAAAATGGTTTTATTTTTAAATTATTTTTTATAAAAAATAAACTAAAATTAGGAGTTACAAAAAGAAAATTCTAAATACTTATATTTTGCAAAACGATTTGTTTTAGAACAAATTGTATATTAAAATAGCAAAGGGTTTAAAAACAAAAGTTTAAATCAACTATCATTATTTCATTACTTGTATTCTTACTCATATGTAATTTTAATCATATCGTTTAATAATTAATAAATTTGTATTACTCATTAATTAATATTTTATTTATTTAATCCGTGTAATACACGAGATACTAACCTAATGTTATAATATAATAGTCTTTTACCTGTTATTTTCCCTTTTATTAAAAACTATAAATACCAAAATATACCATTGAGATATTCATATTTTTTATCTCGTTAGTTTATTTGAAACTGGATTAAGTCAACACATACAAAGTTTATCAAATTAGCACCACAACACTGGAAATTCCACGAGTGTGAATTAAGCAACAAAATATTAATGAATCTTGTTTAGGATGCTTGACATATGTCAAAAGAAAAGAAAAGAAAATTTTGGCAAGTGAGAGATTACATGGAATATTCTTGTTTTTTCTTTCGCAAGGGAACCGCACCTATCGGCAGTCCGGCCGATTTTTTTTAAAAGACACGTAGGTGGATGGTGAGATACTTCACCATTCAACCAATTACTTTACATATATTTTTTATTAAATTGGTGTGGGGGTGTTTTCGAGATTTTGTATATTATGTATTCTATAACATAAAACGAATCGAAACATACCCGGATCAGATTTATTTTTGAAATATCAAAGCAACTTGGGTTATTTCTTTGAATCGTAACCCCTATCAGATAAACCTATTTCGCGAGTTATACGCGAATGATTTATCGGATTAGATAGAAAATATTCTTGAAGAAGTAGGAGTAGATCTTGAAACCTTGAAGATAATATCCATGAAGAAAACGTAACCGTACGTCTTTGTATATCTTCCAAAAGATGATAGAGATCCAAGTTAAATTAAACAAATTTTCCTTTTGTATCTTATCGAGAACAGAGGCAAACCCCTTATGTCGGTTTTAGGGGTGAGCAAAAAATCAAAATAACCGAACCGTAACCAAAATAACCGACGTAACCAAATCGATAAAACCGAAACTGCTAGAAAACCGACGGTTTGGTTTGATGATTTTTAAAAACCGAATTTTTCGGTTCTGTTTGGTTTTGCATGTAACAAAAACCGAAAAAACTGAACCGAAACCATATAATCAAACTTGTAAATTTAGATGTGTAATCATATATTTATAAAAATTATTAGCCTATTAGTTACTTATTTAACTTGTGTTATCTAAAAGAGATTAAATATTTAGGTTTCAATAATAATATTTAATTTTTTATTTGAATTGATAAATTAAAATGTTTTATTAAATATATTGTTCTTATATTTAATGAATTGCATTTAATTTTAAGTCAACTAAATTATAAAAATATATAGATTATATTTAAAGATCAACAAAATAATGTAAGGCCAAAGTTTTTGGCTTAAATTTATTACTTTAAAACAACTTTTTTCTAAACTTGAAGCACAAATGATAAAACCGAAAAAAACCAAAAACCAAACCAAACCAAACCGACCATGCACACCCCTAGTCGGTTTATCTTTTACTTAACCAAAGTATCCGTAAATCCAAGTATCCAACAAAGGATTTAAATGGGCCAAACAATTACAAAACCCAATATTAAATATTAAGCTCAAATACTTATTTTCTTGAGCACATTATTAATAACAAAGCCCAAACAACGTTACAACTAAATCACGCTCGTACTCCCGCGACAACCAACTCGTTTAATCTCTAATGTTATTTACTCAATCAATAAATCAATCCAATATACTAAATAGACATTGATAACACTAAAATTACCAACACAAGAGAGTGATACCTTTTCTTTTGTTTAGTGAGAGGGGCATGAGTAAAAGAGGTTGGTGATGTTGCAAGACTACTTTGGAGTGAATGATCGTGAAGAAAGACACTTTAGAGAATCTGAAATCAACAAAGATAATATGAGAGTCATGTGTTACTTTTCAGTTCAAAATTATTCGATGGTTCATCTACCCGAATAACTCAACCGGATACAACTCAGATGCTTATAAAGATTAAAGTATGAATTTTATTTTGTTTTTAAGAACCAGAAGATGATCACAAAAGTGTGTTCACTTTTAGGGGAATCACAAGAAACTGTCGTTTAGCGGTTCTACTTTGAGTTTGAACTATGCTTAAAATTGCGTCATTTTTGGAATTTCACACGTGAAATTTTGGATAAATACGGATTTTAGTAAAACAACTTTTACTACAAATTTGAGTTTGAACTATTCTTGAGATGATCACAAATTTTGGGCATCGTCAGGGGTTGTCGCTCATTCGACCCCGCTCCAAAGGGCATTGTCTCGAACCCTTGCTAAGATGGTGTTGCTCCCTTAAAATCACAATTGCTTATAGGGATGTAAATGAGTCAAACAAGCTCGCAAGCTATTCAGGATCGAATCGACAAAGCTTGATTCAAGCCGACCTAAAGCCCGAGCCCAAGCCCAAGCTTTCGCTCACATTATGGCTCGATTACTAAAGAAGCTCGAGCCCGAGCTTCAGATATCTAGCTCGAGCTAGCTCGTGAGCCTAAACGTATTTTTTATTTGTATGTTTTTTATTTACATATTAATTAAATATATACAAATATATATATATTATAAAACAATTAGAATATATGTATTGTTATGTTAAAAACATTAAATAATATATATTATGTTTATATAGAAAAAGTATGATTAAAAATACTTATAAAAGTAATTATAAAAAAATAAAAACATAATAATTTAATGATAAAGGAACCGAGCCAACTCAAATTTGAAAATTTTCAAACATGACAAACTCGAGCTCTAGAAATAAAATTACAAGCCAAACGAGCTTGAATATTCTAAAGCCAAAAGGATTAGAGTTAAAGCCTACGCAAACTTGGGCTTAGCTCGTCTCGTTTACACCCCTAATTGCTTAGAGGTTTTGCCTCAAATAAATTATGAGATTTTAATACCATAAATCACAATAAACTCTAACAAATTTACACTTGGCATCCCTTAACTTGTTTAATGATTATTCTAATCAAATTAGTCAATTAGTAAATTAAATTACTAAAAATATTTAACATACACCATGTCCTAAAAAGAGTATCGACAACACTCAAGGTATGACCCTATAGAACTTCTCTCTCTTAAATTCATGAATCATTGGAGACGGTCCTCTCCATTCTCCCCAAGCTCTGATAAATATGTACTACGTGTGTATATGTGTGTATATATGACTCGTATATTTTTCAAATATATAGGTTGTAATTTTATTTACAAATATTTAGAATACATGTGAGATAATGCTATTAGTTAATTATATAATTTGTATTTAATTTTAAATTTCTAAAGTTGAAATATCTACTTCAAGTTTTTATTATATTTTACAATATTATTTTGTAACGTTATTAAATATGATGTTAAAAGATCACATCACGTAACGTGACAATTGTAAGTATAAATCTAAGAACATGATAATCAAATAACAATAAAAACATAATAAACGAAATTCGGTGTTTACACTACCATACCAAGGTCGTCAAGGACTTCGAGCATCTAACAAGTAGCGAACCATCGATGGTGAAGAATTAGCGGCTTTTGATCATTAGAGCAAACGTGTGTGGGTTTGTTGGGCATGCCTCACGCTAACCACCGGAGCAACCAGCAATGTGTGCTCTTTTTTGCACCCAAAATTATATATTATGTATTGACGTGGATTGAAAAACTTAAAACTAAATAAATTCGTCAAATTGTTACAATAAAAATGTGTACCTCTTGTCTAAACACTTAGTACAACATAGCAATGTCCACTTATCTCACTAAACCCAAGCCTTTTATAATCATGTATAATAAACAATGTATATTAATTTATCTGTATGTTTTTCTCTTTCTTTTTTTTATATTTTCTTCCAATCTCACATGCACGTAGGTGACATACCAATCAATGAAGTGGGTTCCAACTTTTGCGCTTGTGACTAAACTACAAACTTAGCCTCCGCGATATGGCGCGTTTAATAACTTCGTTAAGTGTGTTCTGACAATTAATTTCGTTACGTGTGTTATGACGTTGACATTAACATGATTAAGTACTTAGAGAAATGTATGAAATTACAACGGTTCGATATCGATAGAGAAACATATTATATCTCGCACGTTGGGACGTAAATGAACGTGTGAAGTTGTGGTGATTCGACATAGATAAAAAAGAATATTATGTCTAGCACGTTACAAAATAAATAGTATGTAACATTTAAATAAAAAATAGTCAACTAAAAACATTTTATAAAGAATATGAGAAAATAAAAGAATAGGAAAAATAAGAAAAAAACAAAGAAACCTGAAAAATCACCTGTTGAGATTCGAACCTAGGACGGTTGTTAAAAAGACAATGGTTTTAACCACTTGCACTACCACAAACCTTTTGTTTGGTAACTATTTAACATGACAAAGGTCGGTGGCTTCTTATTGGCCATCGACCTTTGTTTTTAAGGTATAGTAATTTTTCCAAACGATGTCGGTTTATCACAACAAGAACATTCAATTATAGAATTTAACAAACTCAAACCAAATCGGGAGTGGTGTACAAGTAAGCTAAACCTAGAATCTAATATTGTTTATTTTATATCATATATGTTGATAATTCAAGTTTATTAATCAATATCTTACAACCCTAATATCAATCCAATCATGTAATCATTTAAAGAGAAAAGAATGAACACTTAGTTGTGGGAATAGTGGTTGTTGGTGTGGAAGATGATAATGCGATACGATTATGTTATGATACTGTAAGTTTGATGAAGAGATTATACATAAATGGTGTTCTTTAGGGGAATTATGTAAATGATTGATGATTTCTAATTCCATGTATTCTCTTTATATACCCGTATCTAGACTTGTACAAAAAAACCGGTTCGGCCAAAAAAACCGGAACCGGTTTGAGGCCCAAACCGGTTTGGCCCAAACCGGTTTCAAACCGGCCCCGAACCGCCAGTTCTTAAGCGGTTTACCATTCCAAACAAACAAACCGGTTTCAACCCGAACCGGTCTTCAAACCGGTTTCCAAACCGGTTCCAAACCGGTTTCCAAACCGGTTCCAAACCGGTTTTCAAACCGGTTCTTCAACCCGGTCCTTCAAACCGGTTTTCAAACCGGTGACCATTACCCAACGGCTATATAGCCGTTTAAACTCATTTTTGACCGTTTTTTTTAAGTTTTTTTTACCATTATACCCCCACTAGGTTAGTATATATATGTATGTGATGTTTTGGTTGAATCACAACAACTTATAACACTCTCTACTCTCAAAATCTCAAAAACGCTCTCCACAAATACTTTCGTTTTAAACGCTCTCAAAAACGCTCTCACAAAAATCTCTGAAATGGCTTCAACAAGTGCTCAATCATCCGTTGGTTGTGAAGCGTCTTCAAGCAACGTGGTGATAGCAATCCTTCCTACGAATAGGAACCCCGAAGTATGGTGCAATTACGATTTAGGTCAAATGGCTAGCGGTCCAAACAAGGCTCGTTGCAAATTTTGTCATAAGTTTTTCAAAAAAGATGCAAACACAATGTTGAAAAACCATATTGCAAATAAATATTGT
>BJCM01266771.1:0-17732 GCA_018326385.1 Flaveria bidentis | reverse complement strand
TCTTAAAGTATTATATAACAATCTAATTTTTATAAAAAAATTAGTTATAACATTTGTAAATAATTTTTATATTAAAATATTAAAATGTTTTACAAGAATAACTTTTTAAGAAAATATTTAGATGACTTTAAAAATATTTGAAATCTATAAAAGTTATTTTTATATTTATTATAAATTTTTCATAATAAAATTAAAGCCAAAAAGACTTCAAAAAAATTATATGAGGGTGCCCGGGTTCGAACCCGGAACCTCATGAATGTGGGAGCAATGTCTTAACAAGTGAACCAGGGTTGAGGCCTTGGTTTACTTTGGTTTCAAACTCTTTTAAACGCGAATTAAAAGTTCCCCCAAATCACATGAACCCTAATTTCGAATGATTCCAAATTGAAACACCAATCGATGTTCTAATCCAATTATGGTTAGGGCTTTCATTCCTTGACTAAAATCGAGTATGTACATATGGTTAATTATCTGTGTTGTAGATTAATTTGATATGAGAATGAAGAACAAGACGTGACTTCAACGAGATCCGATTGATATGCAAACGATGATGGAAATCATATTAAACTTGTGGAAAACTTCGAATGATGTTCTTGATGCAAAGCCCTATGTTGAATTTGGTTTAAATCACACGGAAGATGGGTTTCGACTATGTTGCAGCCTCGTGATGAAGGTGATGATTGAATTTGATGCTTGCGTTTGTTTCAGGTGCAATTGAAGGTTGTAATTGATTAGTGATAAATAGATGATTGTTTATGTTAAGTTAATTCAATTATTATTGTACTTTAATGTTTGAACGACTATGAGTTAAACCCTCAATTACTCGGTTAAATAAGCTTTGTAATCGATGTTTAAACACAATTAAGGTAGTTAACCACGTTCGATTTGAGTACAGAAACGATTGGCATGGTTTTGGGGGGTTCAATTCGAAAAAAAGAGATTTTAGGGCCACCGGACTCCTCCCGGAGGGTGGCCGGAGTTGTTGCCGGAAAAACGCTAGGGACAGGGGGTGGGGGTTTTGGGTTTTGATTAATTACACACTTGGTCCCTCAACTTTAAATTTCTATTATTTTATGCTAAAATTTCAATTTAAAGTTTATAAATTGACATTAAGACTCCATCACCTTTTTAAACTTTAAACTAACTTGTTAATTATTCAAGTATTATTATTATTATTATTATTATTATTATTATTATTAGTGTTATTATAACTATAATTTATTACTTTTGTTATTATTATTACAATTATTATTATTATCCAATAGCTAGTTTATTAACTTTTACATTAAACACAAAGACAAATTAAGAGATAAGCACAAGTAATCCATAAGTTTCATAATAGACATAAGTAGTCCTTACAAGAACTTAACAAAGTTAACTTTTAATTTAACGAAAAATACGACATGTTATAGTCTCCCCAACTTAAAAGAATTTCGTCCCGAAATAAGGAAAAGCGGAACTATAAGAACAAAAACGGGTACTTCTTCTTCATGTGCTCCTAACGTTCCCAAGTAAATTTAGCGCCACGCTTATTCTACCAACGAACCTTGACAATTGGGGTAGTTGTAGTTTTAGTCTTCTTAATAATGCGGTCCATGATTTCAACAGGTTTCTTGACAAAATGCAATGACTCGTTAATCTGAATGTCTTCCAGCGGAACACGCAGACTTTCATCAGCCAAGCACTTTCTCAAGTTTGAAATGTGGAACAAACAATGAACTCCACTAAGGTCGGAAGGTAACTCCAGTTGGTAAGCCACCCTTCCAACCCTTTTCAGGATTTTAAAAGGTCCTACAAATCTCGGAGCCAGTTTACCCTTCTTTCTAAAGCGAACAACACCCTTTCACGGTGAAACCTTAAGAAGAACAATCTCCCCAACTTGGAATTCCAATGGCTTACGTCGCTTATCAGCATAGCTTTTTTGTTGAATTCTTGCCACTTCAAGGTTCTTGCGGATTATAGATACTTTATCAGTCGTTTTTTGTATAAGTTCAGGAGCGGTGATGAAGTTTTCACCAATGTCGGTCCAGCTGCAAGGCCCCATCCCCGGGACGCTTACAGCTGGTCAATCATCGCACATAAAAGATATATTTTCATCATCTTACATAAAAACGTTGTAGCGGAAACATTTAGATAAACATTCCCTTTCATTATAAAGGCTTTTGCAAAACAATACATTGTAATCAAGTTACAAATACAAGTTACATTACATCACAAAAGCATTATAAATATGGATGCCATCCAAAAAAGCTGAGTAGCCACCTCGTGCCATCCTCAGCAACCATTACCTGCCAACTGGAAACACATAAAAAATCAATGTTGCTGAGTGAGTTCTAGTTTTAAAATAAAACATACTTTATCTTTCGTTCAAAACCATTCTTTACTTTCCTTCAAAACATAACAGGTTTAAAAATGTGATCACACATCGTACATACACATAAATAATACTTATTATCTTCATCATCGTTCGTTTCGTACTTTATTATCTTCTCGTTTTCATCTAGGTCTTGTCATGTGCTTAACCCCCCTCTAGAGCACCAAGCAATTCATCTAAGGTTAAGCGATAAGGACCCGATACGTCTGGTCAATCACAAAGACTGAACCCCTGTGTGCATCCTCATGGGGTATATAACCCGCACACAGTTGAACTGACAACCCCTCATTGGGTGTGAATCTCCATACATTTGCTTAATCACACAGATTAAGCCCTAGTGTGCATCCTCATGGGGTAGCTAACCCGCACACGGTTGAGCTAACACTCCGCATTGAGTGTGAACCTCCATACATTTTCTTGCAAGTCTTTCTTACATTCGTTCATTCATTAATGCACGCATTCTTCATTTCGTTTCTCTTTTCATTATCTTGCACTTTACGTTACATAATACTTCCATTTCATTCATTAACATTCAATGTAAAGCCACGGGAAAATACACATACATAATAAGGAACACAACATCACAAACAACATCATCATACAGGGCATCATCATACATACATAACATACATCATGCATAATCATACAACATCACACATCATCATCAACATTTATGCCCAACATAGCCTCTATGGCCTCAAAAAGTCATCTTACATGAACTTAAGAGAACCTTCCACGTCAAAACATACATCTGCAGTTTCCCCCGAAAGTCAGTACATAAACTACGTTTTCCTTGGGTACACCAGCTCTACTTGGGCGTATGGGCACCCTTCAGTCGCATGGCCTCCCAAAAAACTGAATATCATGTGAATGGACCTAATGCAGATGAACACTTTTGCGAATGGACCTAATGCGGATGGACCTAGGCGTATGGACCTCAGTCGCATGACTCTCCATACGAATGACCCTCAGTCGCACGACTGGCATGCGTATGGACTCCAGTCGCATGGATCCCATACGAATGAACCTTAATCGCACGACTGGCATGCGTATGGACCTCAGTCGCATTCCTTTTGGCCGTATGGCTTCAAATCGCATGCCATTCGGTCGCATAGCCCGAACTGGTGCAGAATGCAGTTCATCCCGAACCTAATCTGCCATTTTCGACCTCCAAGCTCTTCCAAACCTCTTCTAAGCCTAAATCAACCATCCTATACCTTAGGAATGCATACCACAACCCCGTCCAATCACATACAAGCCCGAAATCAAACACCACTCGCATCACACACAAACACATACACACGGGTTAAACACACACATTTCAAAAACGGGTTTCACTATGTGTTCCAGCCCCAAATCAGTTGAAAACGTGTAAAAGAGGGGTCCTAGAACTCACACAAACAATACCGACAACTAGAGCTTCGATTCAACCCACTACACTTCAACTTTCACACTCGAATTGACATGAACCAAGCTTGAAACCCCTTTTTCTCCCTTTTCTCCTTCTCTTCTCTCTTTGGCCGAGCTTTTGCAAGTGTGGGGAGGGTGTGGGCTACCCTCTCCTCTTATTCTCCCACTCATCCAATCTTTCTCCCATTTTGGCGAGTTTGGTCCCCCGACTTTGTACTTTATTTCTTTTTCTTCTTTCGTCGGCTTTAAAGAAAATATCCTGGTGTTACAAGTCCACCCCCTTATATAGGTTTCGTCCCCGAATCCTATTATTTCTCGAACAAACATGGGTAATGCTGCCTCATTTCTTCTTTGGTCTCCCACGTTGACTCAGATCCTTTCCTGTGCTTCCACTGTACACGCACAAGAGGAACCACTTTATTCCTCTGTCTCTTCTCTTTTTGATCGATGATTGCCACTGGCTGCTCCACATAATTGAGCCGTTCGTCTACTTCGATATCCTCCGGTGGAACAATCATATCTTCCTCCGCTAGACACTTCATCAGATGAGATACATGGAATGTCGGGTGAATTCCATTTAACTCATTTGGTAGTTCCAGTCTATAGTCCACATATCCTACTCGAGCAATGATTCGGAAAGGGCCTATGTACCTCGGGCTCAACATGCCCCGCTTTCGAAACAAGATGATACCCTTCCAAGGTGAGACCTTCAACATAACCCGGTCACCCACCTTAAACTCAATCGGTCTACGTCGTTTATCAGCATAAGACTTCTGTTAATATTTGGCTGCCTTCATGAAGGCCTTGATCTTTTCAAGCTTCTTAGTTGTAGCCTCAATCACCTTGACGCTCCCTAACTTTTTATGACCAATATCACCCCAACAAACGGGTGTTCTGAATCTCCTACCGTATAGCATCTCATTAGGGGGCATACCAATGTTGGCATGATAATTGTTGTTGTATGAGAATTCAGCTAACGGTAAGTGGTCATCCTAACTTCCTCCAAAATCAATAACACAAGCACGAAGCATATCCTCCAACGTCTGAATGGTCCTTTCTTACTGACCATCAGTCTGAGGATGATAAGCCGTGCTAATATGTAACCTCATCTCCATAGCGTCGTGGAATTTCTTCCAGAATTTGGATGCAAACCGGGTGTCACGATCAGACCTAATAGACATCAGCATACCATGACGAGTTACAATTTCCTTAATGAATAGATCAGCCAACCTCTCAAATGAATATGTCTCGTGGATCGGTAGGAAGTGAGCACTCTTTGTCAAGCGGTCAACAATCACCCATATAACATCATACCCTTTCGGAGTACGCGGCAACTTCATAATGAAATCCATGGTGATGTGCTCCCACTTCCATTCCGGTATGTCCAACGGTTGGATCTTCCCATACAGCTTCTGATGCTCGGCCTTCACCTATAGACAAGTAAGGCATTTACTCAAATACTCCACCACGTCACGTTTCATACCCGGCCACCAATAATCCTTCTTCATGTCTTGATACATCTTTGTGGCACGTGGATGAATGGAGTATCGAGTCTTGTGAGCTTCATCCATGATCCTCATGCGTAGATCCCCAAAATAAGGAATCCATACTCGTCCAAATCGGGTTTTAACACCAAGTGTGTTTTCCCCCAATTCCACAACCAGACCTCTCATTCTTTTCGAGTTAAGATGATCTTCCTTCAATGCCTCATCTTGAAACTCTTTAACTTGCTTCATCACGTCAGAGGTCATGATTAGCTGATACGCTTTCACCCAAATCGGCTTGGGCCTCTCTTTCCGACTAAGGGCATCCGCCACCACGTTGGCTTTGCCCGGATGGTAATGGATCTCGCAGTCATAATCCTTTATAAGATCCAACCATCGTCTCTGCTCATGTTCAGATCTTTCTGCTTGAAGAAGTACTTCAAGCTTTTGTGGTCAGTGAATATGGTACACTTTGTCCCGTAAAGGTAGTGCCTTCAAATCTTTAATGCAAAGACCACGACTGCTAGATCCAACTCATGTGTAGGATAATTGACCTCATGAACATTCAACTGTCGAGATGCATAGGCTATAACCTTCCCTCTCTGCATTAACACATACCCCAACCCTGAGTAGGAAGCCTCAGAATAAACCACCTGATCTTCACTTCCATCGGGTAATGACAGAACAGGAGCTGAGTCAATCTCGCCTTCAATTCCTCGAACGCCTTCTCTTGAGCTTGACCCCATACAAACTTTACATCCTTTCGGGTCAACTTAGTTAGTGGAGAGGCGATCTTAGAGAAGTCTTATATAAATCTTCTGTAGTAGCCCGCCAAACCCAAGAAACTACGGATCTTAGATGGCGTCTTTGGAGACTTACATTGCATCACCGCCTCCACCATTGCCGGGTCCACTATGATCCCATTAGGATTCACCACATGACCCAAGAATTGAACCTCACGCAACCAGAACGTGCACTTGGAGAACTTAGCGTACAACTTCTCATTTCTCAACGTCTCCAAAACCTCCCGAATGTGGCCGACATGCTCAATCTCGCTCTTCGAATAAATCAGAATATCATCAATAAACAAAATCACTGATTTATCCAACATTGGCCGACACACTTGATTCATTAGATCCATAAAAGCAGCTGGCGCATTGGTCAAACCAAAGGACATGACAAGAAATTCGTAATGACCATATCGCGTGCGAAAAGTTGTTTTAGGGATATCCTGTTCCTTCACTTTCAACTGATGGTAGCCCGATCGAAGATCTATCCTTGAAAACCAACTAACACCTTGAAGCTGAACAAACAAATCATCGATTCTCGGTAAGGGGTATCAGTTCTTCACCGTCAACTTGTTCAGCTCACGGTAGTCAATATACATCCTCATAATACCGTCTTTCTTCTTCACACACAGGACAGGAGCACCCTAAGGAGAGATACTCGGCCTAATGAACCCCTTATCAAGCAGCTCTTGCAACTGCTCCATCAACTCTTTCATCTCCGTCGGAGCCAACCCATACGGTGCCTGGGCAACAGGTTGGGCACCCGGTATCAGATCAATCTGAAACTCAATCTCTCTGTCCAGTGGCACTCCTAGTAAATCTTCTGGGAACATATCTGGAAAGTCGCACACAACTGGAACATCAGATAGTTGTGGTGTTCGCGTATCCACGTTCTTTACATAAGCCAAGTAGGCGCTACATCCACACCTCATACACTTTCCCGCCACCACCATTGAGATTACTTTTAGGATCGTCGTGACCTGATCCCCATAAATAGTTACCAAACTCCCATCATGCATTGTCAAATGAATCATCTTCATGCGACACACAATGTTCGCCTCGAAGTTCGCTAACCAATTCATACCAAGAACTAAATCGATACCACCTAAGGCCATCAAGAATGGTCTAACCAGAAATTTGTGACCTTCTAATTCCACGTCACAACCCTCTATCACCTCCGAAATCCTGGTAGACTTACCTATGGCAACTTTTACATCAAAGGGCGCATCAACACTCCTAGTACTAACATGCAGTTTAGCACAGAAGGCAGTAGAAATAAAACTTTTACCAGCACAAGAATCAAATAACACGGAGGCTGATGTTTGATTGACTAGAAACGTAGCTGACACGACATAAGGGTCCGTCCTAGCTTCCTCCTGTGTCATCGTGAACGCTCTGGCGCTCGCCCTCGGTCCTTCTCCCCCAGTCTTCTTCGCTCCGGAACCTTCAGCCCTCGGCTTCTTACAATCTCTACTCATATGACCACTTTCCCCACAGTTGAAACACCTCATACCCCCATAGTTTCTAGCCATATAACCAGGCTTCTCACACTTGAAATAGATGTTTGACCCCTACTTGCATTCCCCCAAATGCTCCTTCCCACATTTGCCACACCTCTTTGATCCTGCCCCTGATGTGACCACCCGACGGTCATCCACTCGTGCATTCTTGTTACCCGTCGAGGTATCACCCAAACCAAACCTCTTCCCATTCCAATTCCAATCATCCCTACCCTTCTTGTTCACCTCAACCACCACCTCTCACTTGTCATACAATCTTCCCGCCAAATCAACTGCCGACCTAAACGTGCTCGGTCGAGCAACGATCATATGCCTACGGATATCCGCCGGCAAACCCTGAAAATACCTCTTGATCTTTCGTGACAAGGGTGTCACTTGGTCTAGCACCAGACGTGCCATCTCATTGAATTTGGTTGTGTAGTTCTAATGTTTCATCGTTCCTACCTCTAACTGCAAGAACTCCCTTTCCACCTTATCCATTTCCCTGTGAGGATAGAACTCCTCGATCACCAAGTTCTTTAACTCTGCCCACCTCATCCTCCCGATAGCCCTGCTACCCTTAGCTTGGATGATATTGTCCCACCAGCACAAAGTTGAGGCCACGAAAGAGTGGGCGGCAAACTTCACCTTCTAGTCTTCCCGACATTCGCTGATATTTAGAATAACTTCCATTAATCTCACCCACCGGTGAGTAGCAGCAGCAGTGCCGTTACCATCGAATGTAAGGGGCTTGCATCGTTAAAATGTCCTGTAATTACAGCCTCGTGCCGCATCCAACACAGGCCCTTCTTCTTCCTCCTCTTCGTCATTGGAGAGTACTGTTTCAGTCTCGGGCTGTCTCCTTTCGCCCGTAGGTCTGCTTCTTTCCTTCCTCTACCCCTCCCGTACAACTTTAATCACTTCATTCACTACAGATGGTAAAATTGTCTGCATGACCTGATGGACTTCTTCTACAACATCCTCCTTCACCGAGGCCCTCAGATTGGCAATCTCATCACCGCCCTCCGATTGAGGGGTCTCAGGTTACTCATGACCACCTTTTCAACTCTGGGTCTTCCCCTCTTGGGTCATGGTTCAGCACCATGACCTCTACCACGTGAAGCTTTCACACTGGCCATTCCTACGCACACTGAAATATTCAAACACCAACATGGTCATTCAAGGGAACAACTCAGTTTATGTCAAGTATAGTAAGTCCCTAATTATAGTGGCCAGTTGTGATTAGCCACTTACTTTACTCTTCATATCCCAAGCATTACCTGTCCTGACTACATCAATATTTAAATCTACAAACAATACATAACCACCAAACATGCACACATAATAGCGGTTAACATTACGAAAATACCTTATGGCATGCAGCTACTCAGATTGGCATCCCTTCCCATTCCGTCCCATTCTTAGTTTAAGTTAAGGTTTATTTTTGAAAATTTACCCATTTCACTTAAACTTTAGCTTTGATACCAACTTGTAAGGCCCCGTTCCCGGGACGCTTACAGTTGATCAATCATCGCACATAAAAAATATTTTCAACATCTTACATAAAAATGTTGCAGCGGAAACATTTAGATAAACATTCCATTTCATTATAAAGGCTTTTGCAAAACAATACATCATTATCAAGTTACAAAATACATGTTGCATTACATCACAAAAGCATTATAAATATGGATGCCATCCAAAAGTGCTGAGTAGCCGCCTCATGCCATCCTCAACAACCATTACCTGCCAACTGGAAACACATAAAAGTCAGCGTTGCTGAGTGAGTTCTAGTTTTAAAATAAAACATACTTTATCTTTGGTTCAAAACCGTTCTTTACTTTCCTTCAAAACATAACAGGTTTAAAAATGTGATCACACATCGTACGTACACATAGATAATACGTTATTATCTTCATCATCGTTCGTTTCGTACTTTTATTATCTTCTCGTTTTCATCTAGGTCCTGTCATGTGCTTAACCCCCCTATAGAGCACCAAGCAATTCATCTAGGGTTAAGCGACAAGGACCCTACGTCTGGTCAAAAACAAAGACTGAACCCCTGTGTGCATCCTCATGGGGTATATAAACCACACATAGTTGAGCTGACAACCTCTCATTGGGTGTGAACCTCCATACATTTGCTTAATCACATGGATTAAGCCCCAGTGTGCATCCTCATAGGGTAGCTAACCCGCACACGGTTGAGCTAACACTCCGCATTGAGTGTGAACCTCCATACATTTGCTTGCAAGTCTTTCTTACATTCGTTAATTCATTAATGCACACATTCTTCATTTTTTTCCAATTTTCATTATCTGCCACTTTACGTTACATAATACTTCCATTTCATTCATTAACATTCAACGTAAAGCCACTGGAAAATAAAATACATAATAAGGAACACAACATCACAGACAACATCATTATACAAGGCATCATCATACATACATAACACACATCATGCATAATCATACAACATCACACATAATCATCATCATCTATGCCCAACATAGCCTTTATGGCCTCAAAAGTCATCTTACATGAACTTACGGGAACCTTCCATGTCAAAACTTTTTTCTGCACTTTCCCCTAAAAGTCAGTACATAAACTACGTTTTCCTCGGCTACACCAGCCCTAGTTGGGCGTATGGGCACCTTTCAGTCGCATGGCCTCCCAAGTGACTGAACATCATGTGAATGGACCTAATGCAGATGAACACTTGTGCGAATAGACCTAATGCGGATGGACCTAGGCGTATGGACCTCAGTCGCATGACTCCCTATGCGAATGACCCTCAGTCGCACGACTGGCATGCGATGGACTCTAGTCGGATGACTCCTATATGAATAAACCTCAATCGCATGGCTGGCATGCGTATGGACCTCAATCGCTTTCCTTTCGGCCGTATGGCCTCCAATCGCATGCCATTCAGTCGCATAGCCCTAACTGGTGCAGAATGCAGTTCATCCCATACCTAATCTGCCATTTTCGACCTCCAAGCTCTTCCAAACCTCTTCTAAGCCCAAATCAAACATCCTAAACTTTAGGAATGCATACGACAACCCCGTCCAAGCACACACAAGCCCAAAATCAAATACCACTTGCATCACACACAAACACATACACACGGGTTAAAGACACACATTTCAAAAACGGGTTTCACTATGTGTTCCAGCCCCAAATCAGTTGAAAACGTGTAAAAGAGGGGTCCTAGAACTCACACAAACAAAACCGACAAGTAGAGCTTCGATTCAACCCGCTACACTTCAACTTTCACGCTCGAATCCACCCGAACCAAGCTTGAAACCCCTTTTCTCCCTTTTCTCCTTCTCTTCTCTCTTTGGCTGAGTTTTTGCAAGTATGGGGAGGGTGTGGGCTGCCCTCCCCTCTTATTCTCCCACTCATCCAATCTTTCTCCCGTTTTGGCGAGTTTGGTCCCCCGACTTTGGACTTTATTTCTTTTTCTTCTTTCGTCGGCTTTAAAGAAAATATCCGGGTGATAACTGTTGTTATACGAAAATTCCGCGAGCGGTAAATTCGTATCCCAATCACCACCAAAGTCAAGGACAGACAGGCGTACCAAATCTTCCAAGGTTTGGATCGTTCAATCGCTTTGACCATCAGTTTGAGGATGGTAAGTCGTGCTTAGATCTAGTTGTGTACCCAAGAGTTCTTGCATAGACGACCAAAAGTGTGAAGTGAAACGAGCGTCTCGGTCAGACATGATATGCAAAGGTACCCCATGACGACTTACAATTTCATCAACGTATATACGAGCCAACCTTGATGGCTTTTAAGTGTCACGTATGGGAATAAAATGTGCCGATTTGGTCAATCGGTCAACGATTAACCATGTGCAATCATGTCCACGAGAGGTTCGGGGTAGCTTGGTTATAAAGTCCATGGATATGTGTTCCCACTTCCACATATGAATATCGGGTTGCTCAAGTAATCCACTTAGACGTTGATGTTCGGCTTTAACCTTCGTACACGTGAGGCACTTAGCTACATAAGTCGCTATATCTATCTTCATTCCAGGCCACCAATATTGACCACACAGGTCCATGTACATTTTATCAGAGCCAGTATGAATAGAATATCGGATTTGATGAGCTTCGTTAATGATAAAGGTACGAAGATTATCACGATTTAGAACCCAAATTCGATTTCCGAAGTACATCAACCCATTGGGTTTCACTTCTAATTGGGTTAGAAGATTATGCTCTAGTTCATCCTTCATTCTTCCTTCTTGTTGCACCATTTGTTGAGCCTCCAAGATACTAGACTCAATGTCACTATCTATTCTCAAGTTTTGCAGTAGTACAGTAGCCTCGTTGACATCTAGTCAGATTTCAGTATCAAACTCTCCCTAGGTGTCAAACCATTGACGTCGATCGTGAATTTCTTGGAACGAGATCATCTTGTTATGAACCTTTCGACCTAATGCATCAGCCACAACATTGGCTTTACCAGGATGATAACGAATGTCACAATCGTAATCACTAATCAACTCCACCCAACGACGTTGTCTCATATTGAGATATTTTTTATTAAAAACGTGTTGAAGGCTTTTATAATCGGTGTAGACTATGCATTGCGTACCATACAGGTAGTGTCTCCAAATCTTCAAAGCAAAAACAACAGCACCAAGCTCGAGATCGTGTGTTGTGTAATTCACCTCATCGACCTTCAATTGTCTTAATGCATAAGCTATGACCTTCCCTCGTTACATGAGAACATAACAAAGGCCTTGTTTTAATGCATTACAATATACGGTGAAATCGTCGTTCCCATCTAGTAGGGTCAAGATAGGAGCATTGCACAACTTGTGCTTTAACGCTTCAAAAGCGTCTTCTTGCTTGGACCCCCACTCGAACGGTTTATTCTTTTGTGTCAAAGAAGTGAGCGGCTTCACGATCCTCGAAAAGTTGGCAATGAATCGCCGATAATAACCAGCAAGACCTAGGAAAGAACGAACTTCAGTAGGAGTTGTAGGAACACACCAATTCTTCATAGCTTCCACCTTTGCAGGATCAACGTGAATTCCTTGGCTATTCACCATGTGTCCTAGAAATTGAACTTCCTGAAGCCAAAATTCACACTTCGAGAACTTCGTATACAATTACTCTTTCTTCAACAACTCAAGAACTTGTCGCAAATGTAGCTTATGATCGGTGTTGGACTTGGAATAGATAAGTATGTCATCAATGAAGACGATCACAAACTTGTCTAGATAAGGCTTGCATAATCGGTTCTTGAGATCCATGAAGACAGCAGGAGAATTTGTTAGACCAAAAGGCATAACCATGAACTCATAGTGCCCATATCGAGTACGGAATGCAGTCTTTGGGATATCATCGTCATGGACTCGCAATTGATGATAACCAAAAAGTAAATCAATCTTCGAGAAAATAGAAGCTCCTTGGAGTTGGTCAAACAAGTCATCGATACGAGGAAGAGGATAACGATTCTTGATAGTAAGCTTGTTAACTTCATGATAGTCGATGCACATGCAAAACAATCCATCTTTCTTCTTCATGAAAAGAACAGGTGCACCCCAAGGAGAAGAGCTTGGATGAATGAAGCCCTTCTCAGATAGTTCTTGAAGTTGATTAGAGAGTTCTTGCATTTCCGATGATGCAAGTCGATATGGTGACTTAGCCACGGGGTTTGCTCCTGGAATCAAATCATTTTTAAACTCGATTTCACGCATGGGAGGTAAACCACTAAGGTTATCGGGAAATACTTCAGGAAAGTCTCATAGGATTGGGACATCGTTAAGTTCTTTCCCTTTGACTTTTGTGTTGACCACGTAAGCCAAAAAGGCCATATACTTCTTGCTTAAGCACTTTTGGGCTTGAGTGCAAGACATGAGATTAAGCCCTTTGGAGGATTTTTCACCGAACACCTTCAATGTGTCACCAGAGTGTAGCGGTATACGAATACACTTCTCGAAACAAATGATCTCGGCATGGTGTTTGGCTAACCAATCCATACCAATGATGACGTCAAAGCTTCCAATTTTCATAGGAATAAGATCAATAAGGAAATCATGCGTGTCAAGACTTAAGATGCAATCACGAATAATGACGTCAATGGTGATCAGTTCCCCATCGACAACTTCAACAGTGAGAGGTCTTTCTAGTTTCTTATGTGGCTTAGCAACTATGGGTTCAAACTCTAACAAAACAAAACTCTTATCGCCTCCTGAGTCAAATAGGACATATGCATAAGTTTTATTAATAAGAAACATACCTATTCAATTTTAAAGGTTTTTAACGATACAGGAAACACATGAAAAGAATTAGGTCACAATAGTTAAGGGTAAGTTAACATACCATTCACCACATCGTTGTTTGCTTGTGCTTGATTTGCATTAATGTTGAATGCACGTCTTCGGGCTTATGGAACATTACCCACATGATGAGGGCATTGTGGGAGGAAATGACCAAGTTCCCCACAATTGTAGCAAACACGGTTCGTGACCATCGTGGCATTATTAGATGCTCGGTGACAAGTCGCCACCAAGTGACTATATTTACCGCATAGGGTACAGATGCGACACGGTTGGTTTCTCGGATGATGGTACCTACAGGTGTTGCAGATAGGTTGAGGACTAGCATAAGCCCTAGCCCAAGCACTTGTGCCACAGGTGCAGCCACAGGCACAAGTTGTCTTTGGGGTTGTTTGGGTGTAGCCACGACATAGTTGCGCGCCGGTGTGAACTTGCGCTTCTTGTTGTTGTTGTTGTTGTTATGAGATGGTTCAGCTTTAGTCTCCTATACGGTCTCGGTAGCCGTCTTCTCCACCTTCTTTGCACCCTTCACAGACATGGTGCCCTCTCGTATATGATTCTTGGTGAGTTGAGCGGTGATAGTAATAGCTTCTTCCAAGGTTGTGGGTCGGCTACCCACCACAACATCTTGAATTTTGGGTGGTACACACTTAATGAACTTCTCGATGTTGCGGGGGACAATGTCGACCATATGAGGCAGTAGTAAACTCAACTCATGATGCCTAGTTGAGTAGGCCAAATGGTCACCACCATCTTGCTTCAAGTTCCAGAATTTCTCCTCCAGTTTTTGTAGTTCACTCCTCGGGCAGAACTTCGTGATGGCGATGTTCTTGAACTCATCCTAAGAGAGTGAAAAATAGCATTAGCTCCATGATTTCTCTTTTCACTATTCCACCAGGTAAGAGCCCTTTGTTGGAGCATACTAGTGGCATAACGAACTTTGAGTGCCTCAGGACACTCACAGTTGAGAAAGGTATTTTCCATGCTCTCGAACCACTCAAGAAGACCAGTGGCTCCTTCCTTTCCACTAAAACTAGTGGGCTTGCAAGAACTAAAGTGCTTGAAGGTACAAGTTTGGTTGTTGCGTCCTTGGTTAGCACTATTCTCTCCTTGACCATTTCCATCGTTGCTAGAATTTGTCATCAAAGTGCTATTGAGTTCAACAACCATGGTCAGGATGACAGCAGCCATTTGCCGAGCAATCATGGCGGCTAGCTTACGATTGGAACTTCCACGCTTTCCATGATGACGAGACATGCTGGAATATATAAAATGAGTTAGACACGGGAAAGAGAGAATAACAAGGATTATAATTTTAACAAGGATAAGTCAAAAGTTGTAAGGCACATGGAATGGTTCCATTTGGTAACGCAATATCATTTGGAAATGTTGACACGTCAAGGTAAATTGATCCATTTACCTTAGGAATTTGTGCATGATGACCATAGTTTATCACTCATCCCAGAAATCCCCAGGTAAGCATAACTAGTCCCGTAGGATTTATGCAAAATGCTTGCCTTAGCCCGAAGGCCTTTTGTCAGGAAAACCAGGATACAAGTCTCTATGAGTCACACAAATTTCTTAGGTTCATGAAATCAAAACTTTGATGAGATTTTCATAGATTAGACATAGAGTCTAAGGAATTAAACCCACTATAATAAGTGTTGATTCCACATGTCATCGAGAACAAGTTTAGGAAAGTTTCATTCGTTCGAGAAAATTAAATAAATAGAGAATAAGTCTAGGGGGGACAAGCAACAAAGTTTAAACATTTACAAGGCAATCCTATGCTAAGGCATAAAGTTGCACATAAGAAGGCATAGCATTATGTAGCATGCAAACAATGTACTTTTTCAAGAATAATAATATAATTCTATAAGGTTCATGCATAAACTATAGTCTAGGTCATCATTTCTAATCACCTAAATCCCTATAGTTATGGGCTCTGATACCAATCTGTCACACCCCAACCTTGACGGCGGAAACGTCGAGATGTGAGGGTTAAGATTGTTCACAGCCACATAACGATATATTTAAATGTAAATATAAAAATTATAAGTTTCAAAAGAAGTACAATCATAAGTCTCAAACTGTTAGGACCGTGTACTGGACGAAGTACTAACAGATTTACGTGTATACCAACTCAAATAGTGCGGAATCTTATTTGATTGGGGATCCAATCGGTGAGAACGCACGTAGAATCAATTGTAGATTGAATCTAAACTTTAAGAACGATTGGTAATCGATCTAGTGCGATCTATGAACTTGGAACAGGTTCTTAGAAGTCTTTGGACGGCTAAGGTACGATTTAGTACGTAGGTATTCGAAGTATTAAGTTTTTCCATGAATTAAGTGGTATTTATAGGTTAGGGTTTCTCATTTGTGAGACTGAACCATTAGCATGGTTCAGTCGTGTGATTGAGTTATGCGGTTGATCCATTCGCACGACTGAGTGTTCAGTCGCGCGACTGAGTCAATCTCATGTCACAATCATGCGACTGATTTAGTCTCCTGGTTCATTTGTACGACTGGTTCATTAGCATGAAGTTGTTCATGCATATGGTCCATTAGCATGGGCCATTCGCATGAGAACTTCATACAACTAAGTTTGAATATGTTCTCAATCATTACTTTACTAAGATTTATTCAAACAACCACAAACCTATATAATTAGTTCAATATGCATTAATGAATAATAAACATTCAAACATACACTGAAACATTCAACATTAAGATCATCAATCACATATACTGTTTCATTCAACTCATATATTTCATTTACATTAAGGACATGACAGACATATTACATTAAGATTGTAAACTATGTACATATGCACCTACAAACTCCCCCTTGGACCTAGTTTCTATCATTGTCTGGCATCCTTCATTAGCTCGTCAAACTTCTTATGCCTCTCCTCAACTGTGACTCCAACATGTATCTCAAAAGCAACATAAAGTCTTATCACATTCTGAAATTGGAGGGCCTGTACAATATCCTGCGGATCATAGAACAATGGCAACGTGTACTCTCCATTTGGCGCTCTTTCTGCAATACTATGACCGCTTCTCCTGTTCTCTAGTTATAATACCACCACTTGAAGTGGGGAGTGAAGTCCTGTGGCATTTCCCACATAGGGATCTTCGACATAGTATGAGGAGGACTCCACTTCAACACTACTTTGGGATTCCCAGTCCTTGGGTCCAATTCCGACCTCCGAATATATCTCGTAGGTTGTTTTAGCTTGAAGTTAACCCATCGTGTGTGGTATTCTCTCTTTAATGCAACTTCAAACCAGCCGGACATCTTCCTGGGATCAGCATACAGCAGGTTCAGGCGTGCCAACTAGTTGAGCTCAAAACTAGGGAGAGTCTTTAGATCATGTGGAAATCTGAAGTACTCGATTCCCTTCTCCCGCTTCATAGCATATACATTTAGATCCTCCAAGTAAGCCCACGCTATAATCTTGCCAGACACCTTTAGATGCTTTTTGACTCTGTAGAGCTTGGCGTAGGCACTTGGCTTTGGCGTTATGCGTTGGTGTTAGGATCTAAGATCTAGTTTGATCAATTAGGTTAGGATTTGCAGCGGAATAGTACTAGAATTAGAAATTTAAGCAAGAATAAGATAGATATTCAATCAAACAGTGACGGTTATAAAGAGAGAGTTTTCTGCAAAAGATAATATATTCATTCACTCGCAAGCTTCGGCTATTTACAAATTAGGTCAACATTCATTTTATAGAGGAATGTGATGTCAGCAGATGTCACCTGATAGTGACATCTAACAGATTATTCAAACAGCTGAAACTAACTGAAAACTACTAAAGATGTCCACAACAACTGAGGACATCTTACAATAAAAGCTTAAGTATTCTATAA
>BJCM01266770.1:0-10324 GCA_018326385.1 Flaveria bidentis | reverse complement strand
AATGTTTTGTATTGTTCATTGGGTTGGCACATGTTTTGCCACATTTTACATTTCTATTTCTTTGGGTTGTTTTTATTATACGCTTCCGCACAGTTTTCAAGTTTTTACTTTGGTTGATTTGGTTTATTGTTGCATATAGAGTCGTTCTGAGTAACTATTGACTGTGATCCTGGTTTGTTCACACGCCTCGCGGTTAAACTCCGCACGTGGATTTTGAGGGTGTGACAGTTAGTGATCTAGATTCCATAAGTAAATCAATTGAATCTGATTCTAAACAAAGGAGGCCACTTCAAGGGAAAAATGAAAGATGCCTTGTGTTAACCTGGAAACTGAATTTGAAAAGGTTAATTTAAAGTCTGGGTCAAAGCAAGTCAAACAAGAACACAGAAGGACTATAAAATCTAATCAATCGCGAGCGTCATGTCAAAGTCCAGGTAAACAAGAGATAAAAGATGTAAAATAAGGTAAAGCAATTAAGTTTGTAAAACCAAGTCATTCATTTAATAAAGAAGTGTCTCAAGCCAAAAATAATAAGGTCAACTGCGTCACTTTTACATCTCCACCAAAACAATTTATCCGTAAAGTTGAAAGCAGACCCTGCTATAATTATGGAGAGTATGGTCACATAGCGTCTCAGTGTCCTTATTATCAGACACCATGGAGGAAAGTAGGACTTTCAGTATCTACACCTAGATCTTTTAAGAGGAACTCAATTTCACCTCCAAAAAGGGCTAGTGAATCCAAAGTTCAATCCATCAGCCAGTCGTTTGTCTATCACAAACATGCCTTACACAAAGCTGGTCAATGGAAAGAAAAATCCGCCTCAGCGTCTGAAAATGAGAACAAACCGAAATCTGAGCTTTCCTCAACCTCAAATGGTCAATGGGTTGAGTTTATGATGTGTGATGCCTCAGGGAAACCCAAGCCAGTGAAGGCTTGGGTTCCTAATATGAACTGATGTTTTCATTGGATGTGTAGGGTGTTCGCTATAGTGCTGAGACTAACACATGGATTGCAGATAGCGGAGCATCCAGGCACATGACAGGAAACAAAGCTCTCTTATCAAACATGAGACAAATCAAAGGAGGGCATGTTTCATTTGCTGGAAACAAAGTCGGGTACATCACAGCCCAAGGGGAAGTGGGAAATGAGAAAGTTAAGTTTGATAAGGTAAACTATGTTCAATAACTACAAAATAACTTGTTTTCAGTCTCTCAAATTTGTGATAAAGGATCCAAGGTAGTCTTTGACAACAAGAAGTGCTACGTTCTAAAGAAGGACTACGTGATTCCGGAGGACCAAATACTAATGTCAGCTTCAAGATATAATGATCTCTATGTATTGGATCTCTCAAAGGCCTCCACAACAGATCATGAAGTCTAGTGCTTCTTGTTCAAAGCTACTGAGAAGGACTTAATCTCCTGGCATAGGAGAATGGGACACATAAATCCGAGAAAGATAAATTACTTGGTCCAGAATGATCTAGTGAGGGGAGTAAATGTCAAAAACTTCCAACTCCCGGATTTATGTGTTGCGTGCAAAAAGGGCAAACAGACGAAGAAGTCTCATAAGGAAAAGAAAGTTCATTCTATAGAACTTCCTCTTGAGCTCCTTCACATGGATCTTTTTGGTCCAGTCAGTACAAGAAGCATCGGAGGCGACTTGTATTGCTATGTAGTTACTGATGACTACTAAAGATTCTCTTGGGTAATGTTCTTGAAATCCAAATCAGAAACATTTGAATCTGTCAAGGAATTAGTAACGACACTGGAATCCCTATACAAGCTGAAGGTATGACAGGTGCGCTCAGACAATAGAACGGAGTTCAAGAATCAGTGGATGGAGGCCTATTGCAAGAAAAAGGGAATTGTGCATCAATTCACCTTTGCCTACACTCCTCAGATGAACGGGGTTGCTGAACGAAAGAATCACAGCTTGATAGAGACGGCACGCACTCCTCAGATTTTAGGTGTTTTTTTTAATTGTGGTCATCGTATTGATGTAGATAAAAAAGACTGATAAATAACAAAAGAGGTAACATTTAAGATGAAACCATTAAAACATTAAAATATTAGTAAACATAAACACACTAATAAGAAATAAAAAATAAACAAAATAATTTTTTTAAAAATAAACACAGATGTCACCAATTGTATATCAAATATATTATTTTAAACATAAACAACTATAAATAATCATATAATATATTTATACATGAGCTTGACAAGTTTAGTAGAAAGAGAGAAAGAGATCGAGTAAACGGTTATGTAGTGATCTTACGAACCATAATTAAAAGAAAACGAATAATTCTTTTTGTTATGTACTTGGTTTTCTACCATCCCTTTACATTTATACATGGTCATGAACGGTTTGTAAAAAAAGTATTTATATTTATCTGTACTTGATAAATGGTGCCATGTTTAAAGAAGAAAATTAAGTAAGCATTGGCACATGAATTCTGAATGACTGAACAAAGCAAAATTATTGATTAAATTTTTAACTATATTTCCATTTTAAACTTAGTGAAGTTTTAAATATATAAATTATACTATTATTTATATTACCTATATTTCAAAAAAATTTAAACACATTGAAATCTGAATTTCAACAAAAATTTAAACATATTGAAATTCTTTTTGAAGTACATTAAAAAAAATAGTCACTCTCTCTTTCAATGTCTTATAGAAACAAGTTTCTTTATCATCTTATTCAATCCACAAATCAACATGGTGGGTCTTACTTCTGTGTGAATTCAAAAATGGATAATCATCTTCCTTCTCCATCTTTAATCCTTATAGATTTTTTCACTTCTTCTTTTTAAATAAAAAATGCCTTCTTCATTTTCATGTTCAAGATTTGAGGGTCAGCCATATTCTCCCAATTTTCTCTTCAAATTCCTGGTCACTACCACCACCCATCTTCAACCGCGTAACCATCATCACCCACCATGACCGCAACCAACGTAAAGCCGCCGCAGATCCACTAAATAACTCATTTTCTCATATCTCCCTCCCCCCCACAATAAAAACGACTGCAACACCACCATCTTACTACAACAACCACTGTAACATTACCATCACCACCCACCATAACTGTGACCACTATTGCTACCATCACGGCGACCGATGGCCGTTGCCATGGCTTCAGCAGCGACTACTTCATCGGGCTTTTGAAAGATGAACGTTGCAGTCTGAATGATCCACGGTTCCAATCTCATTGAAAGGCCCGAATGATCCACAGTTCCAATCTCAATCGCAATATCACCAACTTGTAATTTCAGCATGGCCACTGGTACATTGTGCTTTTAAGACTAACCTTTTGAAAGTTGTACATTGTGCTTTGCCTTTGGTACAATGGCACTGTAGCCATTGGCCAAAGGATGAATATGTATTATAATTATACACATGTATTCATTTAGTTTGCATATAATTTTGCTACTTCATAAAAATATTGAATCTAATTAAGTTGCAATTCATTCTTTTACATCTACTAAAGTGATTCAAGTCCATTTTGTAGTTCTATATGATGTATTTGCACTTCAACTTTCACATTCTTTAATCCACAAAATATGACATGATAATTGAACCCTTTTATTTAAATCAAAGAACATTTTTATTCTTAACTCTATGACAAAATAACATAAAAATTAAACTAGTGGTCATTTTAAAATACCCAAATGTCCAATTAATTTCTTTATATATTTTTATTAGCTTCATTATATACAAAATTTTAAGTAATGCAAATATCTAAAAAAAATTGAATGGCAATGCAAATATCTAACTGAATGAGAAATATAATAAATTTAAAAATAGGGCTTCTTTTGTAGGAGAGTTGAGTTAGAACACTTAACAGATCAAATGGGGAACTAGCAACCAGTCACACTTTAATACTAAGAAACATAAGTAATAAAGAAATATAACAAGAACAATAACAGTAACGCAAGTGTTTGGTTTTCAAGAATGTTGTATATTGCTCTCAAGTTCCTTACAAGTGTTTACAAAGCATAAAAGAATATTAGATTGCAAGGGACCTAAGATACTTTATACTACATCCTACAGTCGGCTATACTTTGAAGGTCAGCTAGATACATGATCTAGATAACAACAAAATCACTGTAGAGTCAAAAGGCAGATTGTCTTTTGACTAGTGACTATGACATACCATAGCTCACATCCTAATGTATTACAAAAAGGATAAAAGTACATAAAATATAAAGTAACTAACTCAAGACCTCAATGTACAATTTACTAAAAGCATGGACCTTTCACCAACTTGTGAAAGTTGGTGAGTCAAACAAAGTTGCAGCGGAAAGGTGGTCCGACTTTATGGTAAAAGATACATTAGATAAAGCATGTACTCAAAAGTCTTTGGAATAAAATTGTCTTTATGAATTGGCTTTAGAAGACTTTGTCTCTGAAGCTTTGGAAGATTTCATATTTGGCTTCGGAAGATATTGGTCTTGACTTCGGGAGATTTTACAGTTAGAATATTTTTATAAGACATAGTGTGAAACTTTCGAAGCATTCTACTCAGTACTTCTATGCATGCATAATAGACTTTGGATATTTTGGGTTGTATCAGCCTTATATGAATACTTATATCTTTTTTATATGAAAATTTGTTCGTAGTGGCAGGGGATATTCATAAGGAAATTTAGGTATGGAAGGGAAGAAATTTTAATGCAAGGGTTATATTATTTAAAGAGATCAAAAGATGGAAGAAGTGAAATTTTAGAAACAAATAAGTTGAAATTTCAACGATGACATTGAAATATGACATTCAAAATTTCAAGTAGTGATGACACTAAATATATTTAACCACTCAAATTTGAAAATTTTAAAAAACTTTTTTATTGTATACTTCCCAAACAATGATAATACTGACACTTAGTATTTTCATGTTTTTTTTAACTATAATTTTGTAATGACTTTGAACTTTTAGGGTTGATCATTGACTTTATTTGTCATGAAATAGTACACCGATCGAAGTTGGATGTATAAGATAACCAATAGTGATGGATTTACTAATATAGAATATTATGAGAACTTGAATAAGTGGTTAAACTTTGTTTATTCTAATGAATTAGCTGTAGATCGAAGGTGACTAAACATGGTAAGATAGTACTTGACATCAAATGTCCTTGTTTAAGACGACAAAATTCCTCATTTAGAGAAAGATAAACTTTTTTAAAAACACTTGCTTATGAAGGCTTTCATGTCTGATTACTACATAAGATGTGAATATGTTGAATCTTCCATACATGAGGTAGGACAAACTCTACTACAAGGGAAGTTGCTTCCAATGATCATGATGGTTATAGACGTATGGTGTTGGAGAACATGTATCCATCTAGTCATACAACACCATTATAACCATATCTAGATTCCACTACTTTTGAAGGACATGCACCTAATCTATAAGTAAAAAGATTCTATAACATGTTAAAAGCTTCTTATGAACCTTTGTGGGAGGTGGAGAAGGCTACAAATTTTTCAAAGTTGAAAGCTACCACAAGCTTCTAGAATTTTACAATGTATCTACTGAATTTTACTACCATAACATTTCATGGTTAAAGCAATAATGCCTAAAGAGAAAGAGTTACTTAAAAGCTTTTATGATACAAATAAGAGCTTACAAAAGCTTAGTCTTTCTAAAGAAAGGATTAATGTTTGCAAAAATCATTAAATGCTATTATATAAGGAAGATAATGCATTAATGCAATGCAACTAGTGTGGGGAATCACATTAAAAAAGTGGTCAAATAAAGTATCTAATTTGGAGATGACGTACATGCCTATTGGTCCTAGTCTTAAGAACTTATATATGTCAGCAAAGATGGCTAAAGATATGACTTGGCACTATGATCATAAGACAAAGGATGGTAGCATGGCACATCCAAGTGATGGTAAGGCTTGGAAGCATTTTGATGTATTCTAATAATGAAATAAGTATATTTATTATGATATCAATGAATCATCATAGCAAAAGGTTTGTATTTACACATATTGAATTTTTATATGGAAATATTATTGGTTTTCATGAATTAATAATAGCTAGAGGTGACAATCCTAAGCAATTTTTTTTAGTTGGATTGATTTGGACATTATCTATATGGATATGGGTAGACTTGATAAAAACAAACCCACTCGTTATATTTTGGATCATTATGGGTGCTAGTTCTAATATTTTGGGTTATTTTGGGTAAAAGTGGTTTTTAATAGGTCTTAATTGGTCAAGATGGATAATAGAAAATATAAAAATGGCTTCGGATGGGTCATTCTAGCAAAAACACACAATTTACTTGTATGTAGTGCCTTATATAAAGCTTTATTTGTTTGTCATTTGTTAAAAAAGGAGTTATTAATGTATATTGGTATTGATGTGTTATGAGTGTGTGCTAATTTATTTATTATAGGTGCAAAAGTTGAAAGAACAATCAGCAAGGTGTCTATTTGAAGGCTTAGGAGAATGAAGCAGCCCTGACTATGAGTGAACACCACTCTACTTCCAAGCAATAGGACTAGCAGGGTTAGAATGAGATAAAACTAGAAAAGAATGTTATTATGGAGAAAAATAAAGAAAATGCAATTTATATGCTAAAATGAGTGAGAAACATCAAATGCTATCACAAAACCTACCACAAAGATTCCATCAAGTTAAGGAATGAGTTTATACTAGTAAGCACTATGATTTTTACAATACTTGTGATGTTTTTGGTTTATTTGAATATTTTATGTTATTTGGTTTTGATTAACTTGTGATGTTTTAATAAATCTAGATAAAATTTGTAGCTAAACCCATAGCAAGGTTGGTAGCAAAATTATATCAAAACTCACAATAAAGTTTGTAGCTAATTTTCGTAGCCAAAATGTAGTAAATCTATAGCTAAATTTCATAGAAAAATTTATATTAAAATCTAATCATTCATTAAAAAAACTATGGCTAAAATCCATAGCAAACACCATAGAAACCTTTCCGTAGCAAAATTTTCATAGTCAAAATCAAACAAAAACTCTATAGCAAACTTCATAGCAATATTCGTAGCAAAATGCTTAGCTAAATTAGCAACTCCAATTTTGGTAACTAAACTCGTAGCATATATGTCAGGACCGTGTACGTACGGAATACTAACTGATAATGTGTGAAACCCGATCAAATAGTGCGGAATCCTATTTGATTGGCGATTAAATTAGTGAGAACGTTTACCCGATCGATATAAGAATTAACTATACGTTAAGAATGAGTAGAATTCGATCAAGAAAGAACTATGAAGTTGGATTGGGTGCTCTAGACGGCTAGGGATTTTGTATATCGAATTGTTCTTACTTCTTATGTTTTTCCACGATTAAGTGGTATTTATAGGTTTGTAGTTTCCATTCGTACGACTAAACCATTAACATGGTTCAATCATGCGATTGAGTCATACGCACGACTGAAGGTTCAGTCGTGCGACTGAGTCAATCTTATGTCTCATTCGTACGACTGATCCAGTCTCCTAGTTCAATCGTGCGACTAGTCCATAAGCATGATGTATTCATGCGTATGGTCCATTAGTATGGTCTATTCGCATGAAGACTTATCCGACTAAGTTTGAACACATTTCTCAATCATTATTGACTAAGAACTATGTACAACAACTTCAAACCTATATAATAAGTTCATACATATGAATTATATTCAACACAATAATAATATGAAATACATAAACATTAATAAGAAACAACCACATATTATATAACATCCAATCAGTTCATTACATATATGTAAGACATGAAAACTTTTACATTAATCTCATAAACTAGGAACATGATGTATCTACAAACTCCCCCTTTGTCCTAGTTTACTCTATTATCTAACACTCTTCACATGTTCTTGAAACTTCTTGTACTTCTCTTCTCTTGTGACTCTTACGTGTATCTCAAAAGCAAAGTAGAGTCGTATGACGTGTTGGAATTGAAGAGCTTGTACAATGTCGTGCGTGTCATAGAATAGTGGCCACTTGTATAATGTGTAAACATCTTTAGCTGACAAGTTGGTTAGCCACATAGGGTCAAATACCCGGATAGTCTCTATCTTTTGCATCTCGGTTCAGCCCTATGACCGCTTCACCCGTCCTCTAATCATAATACCACCATTTGAAGTGTGGAGTGAAGTCCAGAGGCATTTTCCGCAAGGGAATCTTAGACATTGTGCGCGGAGGACTCCACTTCAGCATGACCTTAGGCTTCCCAGATATAGGATCCACTTCAGACCTACAGATGTACCTCTTCGGCTGTTGAGGTCTGAAGTTCACCCACCTGGTGTGGTATTCTTTCTTCAACGCAGCCTCAAACCAACCTGACATCTTTCTTGGATTAGCATATAGCAGATCTAAGCACGCCAGTCGGTTGAGCTCAAAACTAGGAAGAGTTTTCAGATCACGAGGATATCTGAAGTACTCAATCCCCTTTTCTCTCTTTACAGCATAGACATTCAAGTCTTCAAAATAAGCCCACGCAATGATTTTTCCGGACACCTTCTGATGTTTCTTGACTCTGTACAGTTTGGTGTAGGCATTCAGCTTTGTAGGTGCACGCTGGGATTTCATTTCAGCAAAACAAGCCTCCCATTCAGCTTTATTCAATTCAACATTGGCGTCCGAAGCTTGGGCCGAGCTTTCTTCATTCTCCTTTTCTTTCTCTACTTCATCCAGCTTCTCAAATGTAGCACTGCCAAAAGTATAACCCAAATTGGGTATAACATTGCCTTCGTGGTCAGCGTACTCTGGATAGTGCTTAGCTGTAACATCCTTAATCTCAATCTCATTTACATCCTATAGCTCCTCATCACTCAGTACATCAACTTCCGGAACATCTTTGACAATTTCATCAGGATTAAGTCAGAATATCTCAGCCAACTGGTCATCGGTCATATCATGAATGATTTCTCCTTCTTCGGGAGTGTAGCTCACTGACCTTTGACTATCCCTTGCAAATCAAGAATCATGGTTAATTGAGACTTGACCTGCTGAAGGGGTTGGACATCATATTCGTCAGTTCGTAGAGCTTTATCCGTTTGATTAAACATTAAGCATAACACACATAAGTCATCATATAAAGCATTTAAACATAAATTTATCGATTCTATATAATATTATCTTTATGTGTGGATATCATACTTGCGTTATCATCTTTATGCTTGTGCTTTCATCGTGAACGTGTGCTATGCTTAAAACTTTTACAAATTTCCATCATTGTTATCACTAAATTTATCGATTCTATATAATATTATTGTCATTAATAAAACCATTTTTAAGTTATCAATTATCATTAAATACATTTTTATCATCAATATAATTAACCTATTAAAGCCGTTTTCAACCGAAACCAAATTTGGGAAACTCGGGGGCTAAGTGCAGGGACCAAATGCGACAATTTGCAAACTAGGTCTAGGTATATAAACCCCATTTCCATCCCTAGCCTGCAAACTAGGTTTGAGTTATGCGACTGGGTATGTCGTGCGATTGAGTCATGCGATCAAATGAATGTGTGCGATTAAGTCAATGCGGATGAGTGTATGCATGCGATTGAGTCTGCGACCGAATGAATATGTGCGATTGTGCGTGTATCGCACGACTAAATGCCAATCGTACGAATGGAGGTTCAATCGTACGAATGAAGCTGATTCATACGAATGAAGGTTTATTCCTGCGTATGGAGGTTGAGTCGTGCGATTGAGTGTTGTGTGGTATGACTGAATGCCAGTCGTGCGAATGAAGGTTCAATCGTACGAATGAAGCTGATTTGTACGAATGAGGGTTGATTCGTGCAAACGGAGTGTTGAGTTGGGCGTCTGGCCTGTTGTGCGACTGAAGTTGCAGTGTGTGTGAATTCCTTCTTGTATGTCGTGTGATGATAAGGTAACATCAACACAATTGTCATTGCTCGACCACAAAGATTAAAGTCAACGCTATCAAGGCTACAGATACTATTCCAAATCAAATCAACCTAACATTTTACAATTATCAACAACCGCTTCGTGACTACTAATATTTAATAAATACTTCTCTTATAATAATGGATCATTTACACAATATCACCGGCAATGGCTACGATTTCTAGTACTTGGATCTACATAAGATCTAATACGTGTGCCCGTTTGAGTGTGTTACACGCGACCGACCCGATACAACCCGAACCGACCGAACGTTGTTATTTACTTTATACATATCATTAATGCTTAACAATAACCGTCAATAGGTGTTTGACCGTTCATTACATACAACATTTGGGAAACTTTGATCATTCATACTTACCACTTAACAAGTGAGTTTCGTGGCCCCTTTT
>BJCM01266760.1:0-12125 GCA_018326385.1 Flaveria bidentis | reverse complement strand
GGACCAAACACATCAATATCATGCATCATTTAATAAGAGATAACTATGAAAAAGGGATTAATTAAACTGGTCAAAGTTCACACAGATGAACAATATGCTGATCTATTTACAAAAGCTTTTGATGAACAGAGATTTAAATATCTAATATCAGCTATTGGGATGATCAACTTTGAGTAGTTTTTCTTAAAACTAATTCTTACTATTTCTTAAAATATGTGTGTCCTAAGTTGTCTAGTTCATCACTTTCATAAGCTCTTGTTTTCTTTGGATGAAAATCTTTTTGAAGACTTTCCTCAGATTTTTGACAATTTTTGATCCTTCGGAAGTTATATTTTTAACTTCGGAAGAAAATCATGCCTTCAAAACAAATAACTGTCTAAGAAATTTTACCTTTGGAAGAATGTTCTGAAATATCTTTCGAAGCTTAAATCCTTGTCTCAGACACTTATTTATTTTCAAGGACCATTTTCTTCCGAAGCAAAATTAACTCTCGAAAGCTTTGTTGTTCTATACACGAAGCATTCAGGTTTTAATTTCTCTTCCGAAGCAAAATTTTCAAATTCAAAACTCTCAGGAAAATCTTCCGAAGTCATTTTAGCTTCGGAAGCTTTTTCATTAAAACTTCCGTAGATAATTTACCTTCGGAAGCTTTTTGACTTCCAAGGAAACTACTTTTTGAGTAAGAGTAAACTACTTTTTCAGAGGTGGGACTGACATTCGGATTTTAAAGTTTATCCTCTTTCATTTAACTTTATCTGAAATCCTTTTCACATATAAACCCAACGGTTTCCCCCTCTTTCTATCATCTGTTCTTCCTCCAAACCTAAAACCCCAAATTTCTCTTTGAAATTTCTTTCTTCTTTCTTTCTTCATCTTTAAGCTACGTCAAAATAGCCAACTTTGCTCACAGAAATGACCCAAACTTTACCATGTAGCTACACAGGCAACATAATCAAGTTGCTCTGTTAAGCTCTGAGAAAGATTCTCATTTCTCAGAGGTTTGTTGATTCTTAGCTTTGTTAAACTACTTCACCTCCCTAACCATTGATCCTACACTCTATGAGGATCATCTGCTTGAATTTTGGAAGACCTGCCAAGAGGTCGTTATGGACGGGGAGAAGGCACTGTCTGCCACAGTGCAGGGGAGAACAATCTTCATCACTCTAGCCATCATCAACATGCATCTTTAGCTGGATGATGAAGAAGGTGAGGTGTTCTTTCCAAAGGACAGTGTTAATCATTCCTTTGAGTAGATGGGATATGAGGGAAATTTCTCTGTAAAGACCTTTAGGTAAGGGAAGGTCTCATCCCAGTGGAGATTCCTGCTCCATGTGGTCATCCACAGCTTATTAAACAAGAATGGTGGATGGGACCAGATTCTTGAGGATCTCTCCTTCATCATCCATGGAATGATTCAGGGGGTCAAGTTTAGGTATTCTTAGTTTGTTTATACCAACTTTCTTGCTAACTTAGACTCCTTAGAATATTACTTGTTTCCTAGATATGTCCAGTACATTCTTAACTGTGAACTGGGCTCACAGTTAAGGGAAACATATGACATTCTTAAACTAGGATAGATGAAGCCCGGCATCTTTAAATTACTGAGAAAGCCCACTGTTGGCTTCTCTAGGGTAGAAACAGCTCTAGTCCCAAAAATGTTAGAGCTCATTTCTCAAGGTGACAACCTAGCAGCACCAACTAGTGTTGAACCCACACCTGCTTCATCCCAACCACCCACATAGCCTCAAATCACCCTCACTTCCCAAAGAAAGTCCAAACGAACCCCTACTCAGACCATTCAGTCTGTTGAGACCCCTATACACTTACCCACATAGGAGGAAGTGGACACAGGAGCTCCTACTTCTCCTGAGGAACAAACCACTCCCATCTCTTCAAGGATTAGTGCTGAGGTTCCTCATGCTCAGCCTGATGAGCTCATTAGCGAAACCGCCTTAAGCCATCACTCTGAGTCTCAACACTCAAGTGATCAACCTTCATGGGATAGTTACCATCCCCAGCCTATAGATCTCAACCAACCAATCCCCAACCTTGATTTCTACACTGATGAAGGTCTAAGTTTCAGTGAGTACCATGATTCTCTCTTCTTTTCCCCTACTCAAAGAGAGATGATGCTTCTGAGGCTCCTATTTCTAGCCCCCATCAGTCACCTACTACTAAGGTGGACACTTCTGAACCTGTTTAGGATGTCCATATGGAAGAGGCTCTCACTTTTGAAAGTGATTACATAATTAAGACCTCAACCACGGCAACTCAGCCCACTGACATCTCAACTGAGATTGCCAGTGAGAAGAGGAAATCCAGCAGCCAAGAAACTGAAGCTGGTGGTGAGAGTGATGACTTTGGTCCAATCATCTCATCCCCCAATGAATCTTCTGATGAAGATGAGGGGAATCTAAGACTAAAGATGCAACAACTATCTACAACATGCACCTATTTAGTTTCCAAGGTTAGTCACCTTGAATCTCAAGTGACTACCTTGCAGAGCAGGGTCAATGATCAACAACTTGAGATTTCATATCTTAAGGAACAACTAGCTGGGAGACCTTTAAGAGGAGCTCAACCAAGAACACAAGAACCTGTGGAGGTGCTTGACCTAACTCCTGGCTCACCTATGCAAGTGGGTGATGCTACCAAAAAGGGGAGAAAGTCATTACTACCATAGAACCTGGGAGTTCTTCAGGGAGTATGGACATTGAGGACTCACCATCCTTACTTGCAATGTCCCTGCTTAATAAATTCCTCAAGTTCATATTAATGTGGACTCTATAGACTCCTTGTTACAGAGTCTGTTTGAGGAAGGTAAACTAAGGGCAATGTCATCGCCATCAACTTCCAATCATATCATTGGATGGAGATATGACAACAACAGGAGAGCCCTAATCATCATGAAAGTTCAAGGGCATCAAGAGATCTTCAATTTCAGACCTTGAACTATTATGACAGTCTGGATCTAGTCAGTGATGCCACTTGTCAATCCAAGCAAATCAAGACAAGCTAACAAGTTGGCTTAAAGAATCCAAGACAGGATCACTGCACAGTTCAGCCTTAGAAGGAGACTGTGGGAATCAGGCAATGTCATCGGTCAACTGAATGTTGAGGCAGAACCTAAGATTAGCTTCATAGGGGAAACCTTGACTAATGGCCCAGTGACATAACCTGAGAGACCAGTCTTATCACCAACAACTTCTACTGTGATCAATGCCCTTTTTGAGACACCTGCTGGTGAAGGTGATTCTCAACCTCTCTTTGGCTAGAGCTTAGAAGCTGTATCAAGAAATGAAGGCCAAAGCTCTCTCCACCCTGAGTCACAGAGGTCAGTGAGTGACAAATGGAAAAGAAAGATGACATCTGAGGATATTGAGGAGGAGGAGAGAGAGAGAGAGGAAAAGGAGGCTGAGGGGAGAAAGTTCCTATGCTGGATCTTCAAGACTCATGGAGTCTGCTATCAGGGCTGCCCCCAGACCAGATACTCAAAATGATGAGTTAAGGGCAGTCAGGATAAATTATCCTATAGACAAGGAACTATGACATAGACAGTGTCATTTCTCTCCCCTTAGAAGAGTTAAATGAACTGGTTGACATGGAAAGGTCAAGGAAGAAGAAGGAGACAGAAGATGCAGAGCTTCTAGTACAAGTCAAAGAGGAGAGAAGAAAGAAAAGACTATACAAGCATATGCCTACCCTCTCCCCAGTTCAAGAAAGTCCTGTATAAGAGGATGTGGTTCAACAAGAACCTCAAGTGGACAAAGAAGAAGATAGGATCAAGATGATCAACTACCTGAGTGCCACAGGCCTTTATTAGGCAGAAGCACTTCTTCCTTGTCCTATGACTATGTTGAGTTTGAGTACTTAAAACAACTTGAACTTGAGATAGTTAAGGACAGAAAGACAACTAAGAGAAAGCTAAGGGAAGAAGCTGCCAAATCAAGAGCCATCATCCAAAAGAACATGAAGAAATCTGCTGACAGGCAGAGGATGATGAGCTTCTTGAAGTTGTATGGATTCTCTGGAAGGAGACTTGGCCCCATGTCTCTATCCATTATGGATGAGCATATCAGGGTGATCAAGCAGAAGATCAAGAGTGGAGAGCTCATTGACTTACACTCCCCTCCAAGTCAAACCCCACATGAAGTGGAGGTTAAGGTTGAACAACCAGAGAAAACACAACCTAGACCTCCTGCTGAATCTCAGCAAGATTCATCTTCTGATCCACAGCAGGATCAACCTCCATCTCCTTCTGAGCCTGAGAGAGAGGAAGTCCCAACTAAGAAAGGCAATGAAGATCAATCTGGTACAGCAGACCAGTCTTCTTAGTTAAAACCTGTAAAGAGAAAGAAGAGGATGGCTTCTAAACCAAAGCCAAAGAAGAAGAAGACTGTACCCTCTTCTAAATCCTAGGATGAGTCAGAACATCCTGAGGATGTGCAGCCAGAGGGTGCTACATCAACTCCAATTCAAACAGCTCCTCTAGCATCAGGAAGACCCATCTTGTCTTGACATACACCACAAATCCAGAAAGATGGTATGTCATTAGAGATCAAGGCACTGAAGACATTTACGCTTGGCAAGATATGTTTCAGTTTGTAAGGCCCCGTTCCCGGGACGCTTACAGCTGGTAAATCGTTGCGCATAAAACATATAATTACATTTGTCTCACAAAAAGGTTGCAGCGGAAACATTCAAAAATGACATCACATTTCATTATAAAAACTTTTGCCAAATAATACATCATCAATCAGTTACAAAATACATTGTTGCTTATATCATAAAAGCATTAAATAATGGATGCCATCCCAAAAGAGCTGAGTAGCCGCCCGTGCCATCCTCAGCAATCATTACCTGCCAACTAGAAACACATAAAAGTCAGCGTTGCTGAGTGAGTTCTAGTTTTATATTAAAACATACTTTATTTTTCATTTAAAACGGTTCTCTACTTTCATGCGATCATACATCATACTACACATAGATAATATCATTATTATCTTCATCATCTATACGTTAACTTTCATTCTTTCATATAGTCTTTCTTTCATTCGTTCATTCATTACTTCTAGTGACATGTACATTACCCCGAACATTGTGCACAAAGCGGGTAACTAGGCCTGAGGTCTTTCATAGACCTCGAACATTGGGCACAGAGCTGACTCTAGTACCTAGGGCAAGTACATTAGCCATTTATCTTTTCTTTTCCGTTCCAGATCAATGCCATATGCTATACCCCGAACATTGTGCACAAAGCGGGTAACTGAGCCTGAGGTCTTTCATAGACCTCGAACATTGTGCACGAAGCTGACTCTAGCACCTAGGGCAAGCGGCAAGGATCCCATTCCTATGGTCAATCACAAATATTGGACCCCAGTGTGCATCATTCGGCATAGCTAACCCATACACAGTTGATCTAACACCTTCATCGGGTGTGCACCTCCATACATTTGCTTGCAAGCCTTCTTACATTCATTGATTCATTAATGCACGCATTCATTATCATGTTCCTCTTTCATTTATCTTTCACTTTATGTTACATAATACTTTCGGTTCATTCAATAACATAACACATAAAGCTACAAGAAAGATAAACATACATCATGATAAGGAACATATCATACACAATCATCATCATCATACAGGGCAACATCATACATACATAACATGCATAAACATGCAACATCATCATTATTATACCCAACATGCTCTCTAAGGTCTCAACAGTCATCTTACATGCTCTTACGGGAACCTTTACGTCAAAACTTACATCTATACTTTCCCCCAAAAGTCAGAAGTCAAACTACACTTTCCTCGGGTACAACAGCCCTATTCGGGCATATGGGCACCCTTCAGTCGCATGGCCTCCATGCGACTGAACATCATGCGAATGAACCAATGCGGATGAATACTCATGCGAATGAACACCCAATCGTGCAAATGGACTAATGTGGATGGACCTCGTGCGAATGGGACTAATGCGGATGAACACTTATGCGACTGGACCTTCAATCGCATGACCTCCATGCGACGGGCCTTTCAATCTTGCGAATGGAGCTTCAATCGTACGAATGGACCCTAATCATGCGAATGGACCCCAATCGCAGCCTGTTCGGCCGTATGGCCTCCATTCGGTCTCTAGTCGGTCGCATAGCCCTAGCTGATGCAGAATACAGTTCTAGCTGAACGCAAACTGCCCTTTTCGACTTCCAAACTCATCTAAACTCATTCTATGCCCAAATCGGCCATCTTAAACCTTAGGAATGCATACCACAAAACCATTCAAGAACACAAAAGCCCGGAAACAAACTCTAAACGCATCACACGTAACACACCCAAATGGGTCAAACACATACACATATAAATACGGTTTTTCTATTTTTCCCGCTCCAAAATCATTTGAAAAAAAGTAAAAGTGGGGTCCTAGAACTCACACAAGCGACCACAACGAGTAGAGTTTGACTCGCTTCTCAACAATTTTGGCCACTCGAAACTACCCGAACCAACTTTTCTTCCTTTTTCTCCTCTTTCTCTCTTCCCCTCTCTTTTCTTGGCTGAAAGGTGAGTGTGTGGGGAGAGTATGGCTGCCCTCTCCCTACACATATCACCACATTTCCACTTTCCCTCGTTGGCGAGTTTGGTCCCTCGACTTAGCACTTTATTTCTTTTCTTTCTTCGTCGACTTCAAAATAAATAAATGACCGGGTGTTACAAGTCCACCCCCCTTAAATAGGTTTCGTTCCTGAAACTTGTTATTCTTCGAACAAACGTGGGTAATGTTGTCTCATTTCTTCCTCAATCTCCCATGTTGACTCGGATCCCTTCATGTGCTTCCACAAACCACTTTATTTCTTAGTCTTTTCTCTTTTCGATCTATGATTGCCACTGGTTGTTCCACATAATTGAGTCGTTCATCTACTTCGATATCCTGCAGTGGAACAATCATGTCTTCATCAGCTAAGCACTTTCTCAGATGAGATACATGGAATTTCGGGTGAATTCCACTTAACTCTTCTGGTAGCTCCAGTCTATAGGCCACCTCTCCTACTCGAGCGATGATTCGGAAAGGGCCTATATACCTTGGCCTCAACTTGCCCTGTTTTCTGAATCAGATAATACCTTTCCAAGGTGAGACCTTCAACATAACCCAGTCACCCACCTGGAACTCGATCGGTCTGCACCGTTTATCAGCATACGACTTCTGTCGGTCCTTGGCTGCCTTCATGAAGGCCTTGATCTTTTCAAGCTTCTCAGTCGTAGCCTCGATTACCTTGACGCTGCCCAATTCCTTCTGACCAATATCACACCAACAAACGGGTGTTCTACATCTCCTATCGTATAGCATCTCATATGGTGGCATACCAATGCTGGCATGATGGCTGTTGTTGTATGAGAATTCGGCTAACGGTAGGTGGTCATCCCAACTTCCCCCAAAATCAATCACACATGCCCAAAGCATGTCTTGTAGTGTCAGAATGGTCCTTTCTGACTGACCATCAGTCTAGGGATGATAAGCCGTGCTAATATGTAACCTCGTCCCCATAGCGTCGTGGAATTTCTTCCAAAATTTTGATATAAACCGGGTGTCATGATCAAACACAATAGACACCGGCACACCATGACGAGTTACAATTTGCTGGATGAATAGATCAGCCAACCTCTCATATGAATATGTCTCGCGGATCGGTAGAAAGTGAGCACTCTTCGTCAAACGGTCAACTATTACCCATATGTCATCGTACCCTTTCGGTGTACGCGGAAGCTTCGTAATGAAATCCATGGTGATGTGTTCCCATTTCCATTTTGGTATATCCAAAGGTTGGATCTTCCCATACGGCTTTTGATGCTTGGCCTTCACCTGTAAGCAAGTAAGGCACTTACTCACATATTCCACCACATCGCGCTTCATACCCGGCCACCAATAATCTTTCTTCATGTCTTGATACATCTTTGTGGCACCTGGAAGAATGGAGTATCGGGTCTTGTGAGCTTCATCCATTATCTTCACCCATAGATCCCCAAAACAAGGAATCCACACGCGACTGAATCGGGTTCTAACACCAAGTGTGTTTTCACCCAACTCTGCAACTAGACCTCTCATTCTTTTAGAGTTAAGATGATCTTCTTTCAATGCCTCATATTGAAACTCTTTAACTTGCTTCATTACATCGGAGGTCATGATCAACTGATAAGCTTTCACCCGAATCGGCTAGGGTCTCTCTTTTCAGCTAAAGGAATCCGCCACCACGTTGGCTTTGGCCGGATGATATTAGATCTCGCAATCATAGTCTTTTATGAGCTCCAACCACCTTCTCTGCCTCATGTTCAGGTCCTTCTGCTCAAAGAAGTACTTCAAGCTTTTGTGGTCCGTGAATATGGTGCACTTCGTCCCGTAGAGATAGTGCGTTCATCTCTTTAACGCAAAGACCACGGCTGCCAACTCCAAGTCATGAGTAGGATAATTGACCTCATGAACCTTCAACTGTCGGGATGCATAGGCTATAACCTTCCCTCTCTACATTAGCACGCAACCCAACCCCGAATAGGAAGCATCAGAATAAACCACTAGATCTTCACTTCCATCGCGTAATGACAGAACAGGAGCTTGAGTCAACCTCGGCTCAATTCTTCAAACGCCTTCTCTTGAGCCTAACCCCATACAAACTTTACATCTTTCCGGGTCAACTTAGTTGGTGGAGAAGCAATCTTAGAAAAGTCTTGAATGAATCTTCTATAGTAGCCTGCCAAACCCAAGAAGCTACGAATCTCGGATGGCGTCTTCGGTGACTTCCATTGCATAACTGGCTACACCTTAGTCGGGTCCACCATAATCCCGTCGGGATTCACCACATAACCCAAGAACTGAACTTCACGCAACCAAAATGCGCACTTGGAGAATTTAGCATACAACTTCTCCCTCCTCAGCGTCTCTAGAACCTCCCGGATGTGATCGGCATGTTCAATCTCGCTCTTCAAATAAATCAGGATATCATCAATAAACACAATCACTGATTTATCCAACATCGGCCGACACACACGGTTCATCAAATCCATAAAAGTAGCTGGCGCATTGGTCAAACCAAAACACATGACCAGAAACTCGTAGTGACCATAGCGCGTGCGAAAAGCTGTTTTAGGGATATCCTGCTCCTTCACCTTCAACTGATGGTAACCAGATCAAAGGTCTATCCTTAAAAACCAACTAGCACCCTGAAGCTGATCGAACAAATCATCTATTCTCAGTAAGGGGTATCGGTTCCTTACCGTCAACTTGTTCAGTTCGTGGTAGTCAATGCACATCCTCATACTACCATCCTTCTACTTTACAAACAGGACCGGAGCACCCCAAGGAGAGATACTTGGTCTAATGAACCCCTTATCAAGCAGCTCTTGCAACTGCTCCATCAACTCTTTCATCTCCATCGGAGCCATTCGATACGGTGCCTTGGCAACAGGTTGGGCACCTGGTATCAAGTCAATCTGGAACTCGATCTCACGGTCAGGTGGCACTCCTGGTAAGTCTTCTGGGAATACGTCTGGAAAGTCACACACAACCGGTACCTCGAATAGTTGTGGTGTTGGCGTATCCACATCCTTTACATATGCCAAGTAGGCACTAGATCCACGCCTCACACACTTTCCCTCCACCGCCATCGAAATCACCTTCGGAATCATCATGACTCGATCCCTATAAATTGTTACCAAACTCCCGTCAGGCGCTATCAAACGAATTATCGTATTGCGACACACGACGTTCACCTCGAAGTCCGCCAGCCAATCCAGCCCAAGTACCAAGTCGAAACCACCTAAGGTCATCATAAACGGTCTAACAGGAAACTTATGACCCTCAAGTTCCACATCACAGTCCTCTATCATTTTCGAAATCCTGGTAGACTTACCTATGGTAGTTTCTACATCAAAGGGCGCATCAACACGTCTACTACTAACAGGCAACTTAGCACAGAAAGCAGCAGAAATAAAACTTTTACTTGCATCCGAATCAAATAACACAGAAGCTAAAGTTTGGTTCACCAGAAACGTAACGAACACAACATCAGGGTCCGTCCTAGCTTCCTCCTATGTCATGGTGAATGCCCTGGCTCTCGCCCTTGGTCCTTCACCTCCAAGCTTCTTCGCCCCGGAACCCTTAGCCCTTGGCTTCTTACAATCTTTACCCATATGACCGTTTTCTCCACAGTTAAAAGACCTCACACCCCTACAATCCCTAGCCATATGACCAGGCTTCCCAAATTTGATACAAACATTCAACCCCCATCTACACTCGCCACCGTGCTCCTTCCCGCACTTGCCACATTTCTTTATACCAGCACCCGATGCGACCACACGGCGGTCGTCCACCCGTGCCTTCTTGTTACCCGTCGAGGCATCACCCTGACCAAACCTCTTCCCATTCTAGTTTCTATCACCTCCACCCTTCCGACTACCTTCAACAACCACCACCACAGTCCTCTCATCATACAATCTCCTAGCTAAAAATCCACCGCTGACCTAAACGTGCTCGGTCGGGAGGCGATCATGTGCCTTCGAATATCCGCTGGCAAACCCTGAATGTATCTTTTAATCTTCCGTGACAAAGGTGTCACCTGATCCAGCACCAGACGTGCCATTTCGTTGAATTTCATGGTGTACTGCTAGTGCGTCATAGTTCCCTCCTCCAGTTGCAAGAACTCCCTTTCGACCTTGTCCATTTCCCGATGAGGACAAAACTCCTCAATCACCAACTTCTTCAGTTCAGCCACCTCATTTTCCTAATGGCCCTACTACCCTCGGCTTGGACAATGTTGTCCTACCAACACAAAGCCGAGTCCATAAAAGAGTGGGTAGCGAAATTCACCTTTTGGTCCTCCTGGCACTCGCTGATATCAAGAACAACCTCCATTTCCCTCACCCACCGGTGAGCAGCAACAGCAGTGCCATTTCCGTCAAAATTTGGGGGCTTGCATCTCATAAATGCCCCATAGTTACAACCTCGTGCCGCCTCCTGCACAGGCTCTTCTTCTTCCTCCTCTTCTGCAGAATGCAGTTCCAGCTGACGCAAACTGCCCTTTTCGACTTCCAAACTCATCTAAACTCATTCTAAACCCAAATCGACCATCATAATCCTTAGGGATGCATAGCACAACACCATTCAAGCACACACAAGCCCAGAAACAAACTCTAAATGCATCACACGTAACACACCCAAATGGGTCAAACACATACACATATAAAAACGGGTTTTCTATGCTTTCCAGCCCCAAAATCATTTGAAAACAAGTAAAAGTGGGGTCCTAGAACTCACACAAGCGACCACAACGAGTAGAGCTTCGATTTGACTCGCTTCTCAACAATTTTGGCCACTCAAACCAACCCGAACCAGCTTTTCTTCCTTTTTCTCCTCTTTCTCTCTTCCCCTCTCTTTTCTTGGCTGAAAGGTGAGTGTGTGGGGAGAGTATGGCTGCCCTCTACCTACACATATCACCACATTTCAACTTTCCCTCATTGGCGAGTTTGGTCCCTCGACTTAGGACGTTATTTCTTTTCTTTCTTCGTTGACTTCAAAATAAATAAATAACTGGGTGTTACACAGTTGCCTCTGCATGATCTCTTTGACATGAGAAGACATTTTGACAGTCTGAAGGATCCTGATCACCTTATGAAGAAAGGAATGGTGATCATCCTAATGAGGATTGTTGATATCTGAAGTCTAATAAGTGTTTTGGTAGCATTAGCCTATGGGGAGTTTGTAGAGAATGTATGAAGAGGCTTATGCAACCCAAACATCCAATGTCTATCGTGTATGCTGCACAAGTGCATTGAAGAAGAATGCTTAGGAAGTTTTACACATACAACAGAAAATACTCGAAGTGTAAAATCTTCTGAAGCCAAGACCAATATCTTCCGAAGCCAAAGATGAAGTCTTCCGAAGCTTCAGAGACAAAGTCTTCTAAAGCCTTAACTCATGAAGATAGATTTCTTCCAAAGACTTTTAACATATGCTTTATCAGATGTACTATTACATAAAGCTGGACACCTTTCCGCTGCATCTCTGTAAAGTCACCAACTTACATAAGTTGGTGAAAAGGTCTATGCTTTTGGTAACTGTACATTGAGGTCTTGAG
>BJCM01266758.1:0-11934 GCA_018326385.1 Flaveria bidentis | reverse complement strand
ACAATTTTTGTATCAAAAACGATTGAATCACACGTAATCAAGAGCCAAAGCTCTGATACCACTTGTTAGGATTGTGTATTGAACGAAATACTAATTGATTAACGTGCATACCAAATCAAATAGTGCGGAATCCTATTTGATTGGCGATCCAATCAGTGAGAACATACTTACAAACAGTTATCTATTGAATCTAAATGTTAAAAATGATTATGAATCGATCTACTACGATCTATGAACTTGTAACAGGTTCTTAGAGTTCTCTAGACGGCTAGGGTACGTCTGGAGTCGAAGTGTATTCAATGCTTGCGTTATTCCATGAATTAGGTGGTATTTATAGGTTAGGGTTGTTCATTCGGGCGACTTAACCATTAGCATGGTTCAGTCGTGTGATTGAGCCATGTAGTTGATCCATTCGCACGTCTGAGTGTTCAGTCGTGCGACTGAGTCAATCTCATGTTACAATCATATTACTAATCCAGTCTCCTGGTTCAGTCGTGCAACTGAGTCATTTGCATGAAGTTTTTCATGCGTATGGTCTATTTGCATGGGCCATTCGCATGATAACTTCATATTACTAAGTGTGAATGTATTCATTATCATTACATTATTTATATTAGTTCAAAAAACCATAAACCTATATAGTCAATTCGATAACCTTTAAACAACTCATTAATGAAATATTAAACATTATAAACACAACCAAACATTTTCATTTCATTAAGTACCCAACTATTACATATGTGTAAGACAATAAGGACATATTACATTAAGATCAGAATCAAGGTACACATGTATCAACAATACACTTCATTGTAATCTATTCCCTCAACTTGTTGAAATCCTTGAACTACAAGTCGAGCCTTGTTCCTGATGATGACGCCTTGGTCATCTTTCTTGCATTTCAAGACCCATTTGGTCATGACCTTAGCACCTTTAGGTCTATCCACCAGAGTCCATACACCTAACTTCTTGAACCAAAGAAGTTCTTCTTGCATGGCACTCACCCATGCCTCATCATTTAGAGCTTCACAAACATATTTTGGCTCAAACTGAGACACCAAACAATGATAAGCACCGTCGTGAAGGTATCCCTTTTCCATCACCGAGGCATAATTAGCTGAATACAGCTGATTTCTGGTCTGAACTCCTGATCTGACATCCCCAATGACATTATCCAGAGGATGATATACATTTAGGTGTGATCCAGGAGTGGATGGAACAACTACCTCAGAATCAAGATTATGAATGTTGGGTTCTGGATCTGAGGCAGTAGGAGTGTGAGGTTCCGAAGGCACAGAGGCATCAATGTCAGATGCTTGTGGACTTGCGGTAATGGGAACCTGTTCCTCCTCATTGTTCTGGTCATTCTACATAGCTTCATCGTCAGAGGAGGAGTCACTTACCTCGAGTGCTCCCCCTAACTGGTTAGTCGATTCACCTTGTGAACTAGATGATATGGCGTCTTGTGATGGTGTGTTTAAGACCTCACATCATTTTGGTTGCCAAGTCATCATCAGGGGTGGAGAGAGGGATGTTGAAGGACCTGAGAAGTCATCATAGTTGAAAAAGAAAGCGGGGAGAGTACCCTCCTTCTCTCGATAGGGTAGAAAGGGCTTCTTGATCGTTTCCAGCAGGAGGGGTGGTATATCTCTGAATGTCAACATTACACCACACTTCTACTTGACCCGTTGAGTTGTTGTAGACTCTCTTATTCGGTATGTTGTATCCAAGAAAGATTCCTTCTTCAGCCTTCTCCCTGAACTTTCCTTCCTGATTTTTCTTCAGTAGTGTGCACGGTGCGCCAAACGGTTCGAGTTACTCTAGATTTGGTTTACGTCGTTGAAGTAACTCGTAACACGTCTTGCCATGACGTTTATCTACCAGAACTCGATTTAACGTGTAACACGCATTAGCAACTGCCTCATTCCAAAATTGGATAGGCAGCTTCGAGTCTGCTAGCATTGTCCGTGTTGTCTCTAATAAGCTGCGATTCTTTCTATCAGCAACGCCATTCATCTGAGGAGTGTAGGTGGACGTGAACTGATGCACAATTCCCTTTTCATTGTAGAAAGCCTCCATCCATTGATTCTTGAACTCGGTTCCGTTGTCTGAGCAGACTTGTCTTACCTTTAGTTTGTAGGAGACTCTAGTGTAGTTACTAACTCTTTGAATGACTCAAATGTTTTTTATTTTGATTTCAGAAACATCACCCAAGAGAATCTTGAGTAGTCATCTTTAACTACAAAGCAATACAAGTCGCGTGCCATGCTTCTTGTACTGACTGGACCAAACAGATCCATGTGGAGAAGTTCAATAGGCACTTCAATGGAATGAACCTTCTTTTCCTTATGAGACTTCTTCGTCTGCTTGCCTTTCTTACAGGCGACTCAAAAATCCGGGAGTTGGAAGTTTTTGACATTTACTCCCCTCACTAGATCATTCTGGATCAAGTGACTCATCTTCCGTGGATTTATGTGTCCCATTCTCCTATGCCAGGAGATTGAATTCTTCTCGGTGGCTTTTGACAAGAAGCACTGTACTTGATGATCCATTGTGGAGGCCTTTGATAGATCCAAGACCTAAAGGTCATTATATCTTGAGGCATACATTAATACTTGGTCCTCCGGGATCCCATAGTCCTTTTTCAGGACATAGCACTTTTTGTTATCAAAAACTACCTTAAAACCCTTGTCACATATTTGAGACACGGAAAGTAAATTGTTTTGAAGTTGTTGAACGTAGTGTACCTTATCAAACTTTACTTTCTCGTTCCCTATCTTCCCCTTGAGTTGTAATGTATCCTCCTTTATTTCCCACAAAGGAAACATTACCTCCTTTAATTTGTTTGACGTTTGACAGGAGTTCCCGGTTTCTAGTCATGTGCCTAGATGCTCCGCTATCTACGATCCAAGTATTTGTTTTTGCACTATAGCGAACACCCTGCACATTCAATTGAAATCATTAGTTGAGGTTAGGGACCAAAGCCTTAACTGGCTTGGGTGACCCAAAGGCATCACACATCATAAATTCCACCTATTGACCTTTTTAGGGTGAGGGAGGTGCTATAGTCTTATTGTTCTTATTATCAGATTCATGGACAGATTTCTCTTTCCATAAGCCAGTCTTGTGTAAGGCCTGTTTGTGGTGAACAGACGACTAGTTGATAGGTTGAACTTTAGGTTCATTGACTCTTTTTGATAGAGTCATGGATCTTCTTTTGGAAGAGCTAACTTTAGTGTCATAAATTTCTACCTTCATCTTTGGCGTCTGATAATAAGGACAATAAGACGCAATGTGTCCATACTTTTCATAGTTGTAACATGATCTGCTTTCAACTTGACGATTTAAATGTTTTTGTGGAGAAGTGTGGGACACACGTGTGACATTGTTTTGTTTGAGTTTTGACATTTCTTGCTTAGATGTTTTCTCTGATTTAACAAAATTAATTTTTTGAACGTTTGTAACATCTTTTACCTTTTGTTTCTCTGGACTTAGACATGAAGCACGATGGTGGTTAACTTGTTTGGTCTTTTTGGGTTTAGAATTAGACTTGGTTGTCCCAGACTTAACTTTAACCTTTTCAAATTGTTTGTCTAGATTAACACAAGGCATTTTACCTTGTGATTTTGAAGTGGCTACCTTTAGTTTAGTGCCAGATTCAATAGGTTTACATGTGGAATCCACGTCACTTACTAGAGGAGTGGACACCACATGATCCTTGATTGGGTTATTATTTATTGGTTTACTTTTTGCATTCATCAAGGTCTCAGGTGGTGGTGGAACCACTTTATTTCCCAAACCCTCCCCATTGTTACGTTCTCTCACTAAGTGTTCGACAATATGAGAGGAACTTGTCCAACTGTGCAGCTTTTGTTTTAGTGAATTTACTTCTACTTCTAAAAATGCCTTCTGTTTCTTAGTGTCTTCAAGGGAGTTTAGATAGTATCTAATGTCATTAGCTAGGTTAAAGGCTACTACTTCTGTTTCCGTAAGCTGTTTGTTCAAAAGGTCTATATTTTTTTTGTAACTCTGCTCATTTTGTTTTAGAACTCCATTGGCTTCTGTGCACAGGTGTAAGTCCTTTACTAAGCTATCATTATGATCAAATAACCTAGAAAATTTCAAATCAATGCTTTCCCTAAATTTATTATAGTCAGCACAAGCATGATTATTGAAAAGTTGAGTAGTGGTACTTACCTGAGAGGGAGTGGTTGAATCAGCCATTTGTGCAGAGTCTGAAGTTTCTGGTTTTGGTGATTCTAGACTTATTGAACTTGTCCCTTCTTTAGGCAGGTGATCAGCCACAGTTGTAGATTCTTCAATATTTGACATCGCGAGCTCAACTACAATATCACCCTCACTTGCTGAGTCGTTATCTAAGTCCTCGACACTAGCAATGTTGGATTCTCCCGGAGACACAAACTGAAAGCTCCAATCTTGTCCTTCGTCATCATGAGCGGTCAAGGCTTTAGGATCCTTGCTTGACGAAGTAGGACTAACTGTAGGTTTATCCTGACGATTGAAGGATTAGAAAGGGTTCCCATTTCCTATCTTTTTGGGCTTCACGCATTCACGTTTAAAGTGCCCCTTTTCCTCATAGTTGAAGTAGGTAACATTGGATTTGTCAAACCCGAAAGTTGTGTCCTTAGTAGCTACTAAGTTCTGTCCGGTTTTCTTGACAAACTTCTTCGCCCTCTGGACAGCACTTGCTAAGGCCCACATTATGTCCATCCGTTAAAGTTTTGTCTGATCTACCTGCTCATAGTCCTCATCTGCCAGATAGTAGTTCCCTATTTTCCCAGCAACTAGCCCATCATAGGAGTGGACTACTGCTGCCAAGAGGTCCATGCGCTCCATTGCTACCTCCACAGTCACATTCCCGAGATTCTCGGTCTTCAGTTTTGTAGCATTTGCTTCAGGTGTGATGTATTTGGTACCAGACAACCCTGACGTGTCAGATCCTAAAGAAGAGGCTTTAGATGGACCTACTGAACTCGACTCAAAGGCTGTTTGTAGTGGAGCTCCAGTTTTTTTGGCTTGAGGAGTTGAGTTGTACAAGGCTAGGTTCTGATCATAGGTAGACTTTTGTGCCCTGTATTTCATCCTCAATTCCTCCTCTCTCAGCTTTAGAATGAAGTCATTAATGTCTAACTTCGCGAGCATATCATTCTGTCTGAGGTTGGAGACAAAAGAAACCCACTTCTCAGGCAACCCATCTGCAAAGTTTGAGACTTTGTCTTCCATAGAAGTGGTGACTCCATGAGTGTACAACTCACTCATCAAGTGATAGAACCGATCAATTACATCTTCCAAGCTCTCCTTTCCCATTGACGAGAAGTTGTCAAACTCCTTCTTCAACGCTTTAGCCTTTAGAGGTTTTACCAATGCATTCCTATCATACCTCTTTTCCAATGCATCCCACAGCTTCTTTGCTTGCTTGTTCTCAGAAAATTGATGGAAAATGTCCTTCGAAATTGACTGAGTGAGCAATGCATAGACTTTCTTCTCAGCATTGTACTTAACCTTTTGTCCATCAGTCATGCCCCCTGATGTAAGTTTGACACCGTCTGCACCTACAAGCATGCTATACCGCGTCTCTATCGACTCCCACAGATTGGGATCTACGCCATTCAAGTAAATCTCAAATCTTTGCTTCTGTGGGTAATCATCTAACATGATTAGCTTAGGAGGTTTGTTGTGATTCCCCACTTCGTTTTCCAGAAGCAATAGATTCTGGATCCTTGAATCCCTACATGCGGGGAACGCTGAATACTAATCCTCCATTACTCTTAACTTTAAACTTTGAAACAAACTATTGTACTTGTGCGAATGAAGGTGTGCGATTGGGCTATTCGTGCAATTGAACAATGCGGATGGCCCAAACATGCGAATCAACCAATGCGGATGAATCAACGGGCGAATGGACAGATGCGAATGAACAATGTGACTAGACAGTTCAGTCGTACCAATGAAGATACGAATGAGTCCAATCGTGCGTCTAAGGGATGCGTATGAACTTAGTCGTGCGAGTGAGTCAGTCGGGCGACTGAAGCTGTTGGATTTTGAAAAATCAAAGGTTTAAGGTATTTTGGACGCAAAAACATGAATTTTCACTAACCCAAATTGTCGTATGCCAGAAAAAATCAACTTTACGAACTGGAGACGTCTAAAACACCGTTTGACACAAAAAGATTGCGTTTTTCATGGAAAAACAAAATTTTTATATAAAAAATGATTGAATCACACGTAAATCAAGAGCCAAAGCTCTGATACCACTTGTTAGGATCGTGTACTGGACGATGTACTAACTGATATACATGTATACCGAATCGAATAGTGCGGAATCCTATTTGATTGGCAATCCAATCAGTGAGAACGCACATAGAAAGAATGTCAGATTGAATCTGAACGTTAAGAACGATTGGTAATCGATCTAGTGCGATCTATGAACTTGGAACAGGTTCTTAGAGGTCTCTGGACGGATAGGGTATGTATGTATTCGAAGTGTTTTTTTCACGATTTAAGTGGTATTTATAGGTTAGGGTTTCTCATTCGGGCGACTGTGCGATTGAGCCATGCGGTTGATCCATTCGCACGACTGAGTGTTCAGTCGTGCAACTGAGCCAATCTCATATTATAATCATGTGACTGATCCAGTCTCCTGGTTCAGTCATGCGACTGAGTCATTCGCATGAAGTTGTTCATGCGTATGGTCCATTAGCATGGGCTATTCGCATGAGAACTTCATATTACTAAGTTTGAATATGTTTCATAATCATTACAGTACTAAGATTAATTCAAACAACCACAAACCTATATAGTCAGTTCAATAAGCGTTAACCTGCTAAATAATGAAATAATAAACATTATAAGCACAACCACACATTGTATTTCATTAAGTACCCATTCAATTACATATGTGTAAGATAATAAAGACATATTACATAACGCTCATAAACTAGGTAAACATGTATCTACATTTATTATTATGACATCAAAACTAATTAAAACTTTACTTAATTCGGTAGTAATTTTCCCCAAATCTTACTCGTTTAACAATATTAAAAATATACATTTCAAATATTTTATTTTTATTCACAAAACGGGATGTTACAACTCCCCACACTTAATTAGGTTTCGTCCTTGAAACCTGTTCATACCTTGAATAACTCAGGGTAATATTTTCTCATTTCATCTTCGGCTTCACATGTGGTATCAGAACCACGCCGATGTTTCCACTGTATTTTTGCTTGTTTTATTTCTTTATTTCGTAGTTGTTTAACTTTACGATCAAGAATCGCCACCGGCTTTTCTATATAGTTAAGCTTTTCTTCCACCTCTATCTCATTCAACGACACGTATGTCGTTTCATCAGCCAGGCATTTTCGTAAATATGAAACATGAAATGTGTTATGTGTTCCGTCCAATTCGTCAGGTATTTCCAGACGATATACCACCTGCCCCACACAAGCAATAATTTTTAAACAGGCCGATAAAGCATGGACTTAGCTTGCCACGTTTACGGAAAAGAATTACCCCTTTCAATGAAGAGACTTTCAACATAACATAGTCTCCCACTTGAAATTCAATTGGTCGTCTACGTTTATCAGGATACGACTTCTGTCGATCTTGAGCTACTTTTAAATACGCTCTGATTTGATCAATCTTTTCATTCGTCGCCTCCATCACTTTTTTATTAGCAAGTTCTCTTTGATCTACCTCTCCCTAACATACAGGAGTGCGACATTTTCTACGATAAAGCATTTCGAACGGGGGCATTCCAATGCTCGAATAATAACTATTATAATAAGAGAACTCTGCTAAAGGAAAATATTTGTCCAAACTGACACCAGAATCAATAATACATGCACAAAGCATATCTTCGAGAGTTTGAATTGTTCACTCGCTTTGCCCATCGGTCTGTGGGTGATATGCCGTGCTAATTAACAATTTGGTGCCCATCCCTTCTTGAAATTGCCTCCAAAATCTTGAGGTGAAACGTGTGTCTCTATCTGATACAATAGATAATGGCACACCAAGCCTTGTGACCACCTCATTAACGTACACTTCCGCCATTCGTTCAGACAAATAGTCTTCTCGAATGGGTATAAAGTGAGCACTCTTTGTCAAACGATCAACAATTACCCATATTTGGCAGTTTTAGGAAGTTTCGTCAACAGATCCATGGTAGTATGCTCCCATTTCCATAATGGAATTTCTAGTGGTTGCATTTTGCCATATGGCTTCTGATGTTCAGCTTTGACTTGTAAGCAACTCAAGCATTTTTCCACATATTTAGTAATATCTCTTTTCATTCCAGGCCACCGATACTCTTTCTTTAAATCGTTATACATCTTGGTTGCACCTGGATGAATTGAGTACTTTGATTTATGCGCCTCATCAAAAAATCATTGTTTTGACTTTACAAGTACAAGGAATCCAAATTCATCCAAAACGAACTTTAATTCCTTTATCATTATTCTCAAGTAGATGGATTTGACCAATAATCCTTTCGCGTTTTAAATTTTCCTCTTTCAATGCCTCTGATTGTTCAACTTTAATTTGACCAAACAAGTCCGTATTCACAATCAGTTTATATGACTTTACTTTAATCAGAGTGTAAATCTCCTTCCGGCTTAAAGCATCAGCTACAATATTAGTTTTACCTGCATGATAAAGTATCTCACAGTCATAGTCCTTGACTAGTTCTAACCATCTTCATTGCCTCATATTCAATTCCTTCTGGTCAAAGAAATGTTTCAGACTTTTATGATCAGTGTATATAGTGCACTTCGAACCATTCAAGCACTGCCTACAAATCTTTAACGCGAATAGAACTGTTGCCAGTTCAAGATCATTGTAGATACATGTGTACCTAGTTTTAGTAGCTCAATGTAAAATGTCTTTCATTTCTTACGTATATATAATTGAATGGGTATGAATTAAATGAAATGTCTTGGTGATGCTTATAATGTTTAATATTACATTGTTTATTGTGTGATAACACATATTAAACTAACTATATAGGTTTGTGGTTGTTTACATAGTTCTTAGTCAATAATGTTTGAGAAACGTGTTTATACTTGATCGTGTGAAGTTCTCATGTGAATGGACCATGCTAATGGACCATACGCATGAATTCTTCATGCTAATGGACCAGTCGCACGACTAATCCAGGAGACTGGATCAGTCGCACGATTGTGACATAAGATTGACTCAGTCGCATGACTGAACATTCAGTCGTGTGGATGAATCAACTGCATGCTTCAGTCCCCCGACTGAACCATGCTAATGGTTCAGTCGTATGAATGGAAAACCCTAACCCATAAATACCACTTAATTCATGGAAAAAGGTAACAATTTGAATACTTACGCACATAATCGTACTCTAGCCATCCAGAGACTCAAGGAAACCTGTTCCAAGTTCATAGATCACAGTTAATCATCTTACAATCGTTCTTAACGTTTTGATTCATCTTTAGATCGATTATACTTGCGTTCTCACTGATTGGATCGCCTATCAAATAGGATTCCGCACTATTTGGTTTGGTATACACGTAAATCAGTTAGTACTCCGTCCTAAATGGTCCAAACAAGTGGTATGAGAGCTTTGGCTCATGATTTGCATGTGATTCAATCGATTTTGATATAAAAATCATGTTTTCACTCAAAAACTCAATCTTTTTTGGTCAAATAGTGTTTTCCGACGTCTCCAGGTCAAAAAGTTAACGTTTATCGGCATATGACAATTATGACAAAAACAGCAGCCTTCAGTCGCACGATTGACTCAATCGCACGACTGAATCCGTTCGCAATTCCCATACACACAATTGAACTCAGTCGCCTTATTCATTCGTACGACTGACCGGCGTCATTCGCATAGACTCAAACTGCACTCTCCTTACGCACGACTGAATTCATTCGCACGATTGACTCATTCGCATAAGTTTAATCGCACGAGTGGTCCATTCGCACAAGTGAAGTAGTTGATTTCTAAAGTTTAAAGTAAATGAGATGGAAGAACAATACTCCGCATTCACTGCAGATAGAGACACACGGATCCAGAACCTCTAGCTTCTGGAGAATGAGACTGGGAACCATAATAAACCACCTAAGCTTATAATGTTAGATGATTACCCACAATGGAAGCAAGGTTTCTAGATCTACCTCAATGGAGTTGATCCCAACCTTTAGGAATCCATTGAAACAGGATATGACATGCCGGTTGGTGCAGATGGGGTAAAATTGACATTGGGGGGATGACTGACAGCTAGAAGGCTAAATATAATGCAGAGAAGAAGGTTTATGCCCTGTTAACTCATTCTATTCCAAAGGATATATTCCATTAATTTTCTGATAAAAAACAAGCAAAGAAACTTTGGATAGCCTTGGAAAAACGCTATGACGGAAATGCTTCGTTAAAATCTGCAATGGCAAAAACTTTGAAGAAGGAGTTTGACAACTTCTCTTCAGTGGGTAATGAAATTCAAAATGATGTAATCAACAGGTTCTATCATCTCATGAGTGCGCTGCATATTCATGGAGTTACAACGTCGATGGAAGACAAGGTATCCAGCTTGGCAGATGGCTTACCAGAAAAGTGGGATTCGTTTGTATCTAATTTGAGACGAAAAAAGTATATTAGGAAAATTAGACATAAACGACTTCATCCTGAAATTGAGAGAGGAGGAACTCAGGATGAAATATAGGTTGCAGAAAGGAACATGTGACCAAAATCCTTCACTTTGCAACCTCTCTTCCACAACAGCCAGTTCAGGAGCACCCCTCAGAATGCATTTGTCTCAAGTTCAACTACTCCTTCACCTACCATAGCTTCAGCGTCTGACATGTCTGGGTCATCAAGTACCCATTATATTGCACCTGAGGCTAATGCTACCAAGTTAAAGACCAAGAACCTCAAGAATATCACTATGGAGCTGGCTAAAGAACATATGGATCTCTTGGCAGTTGTTGTTCACTCGTATGATGGTTTGGTTGCAGGAAAGATACCAAAACATTGCAAAGTCGAATTAGTATGACAAGATCGAACTAGTATGGATCTCTTGGCAGCTGTTGCTCACTCGTATGACAAGATTGGACTTTCAAATTTGTCCCTCCGAGAGAATCTAACATTGCAAATGTCGAGATGTTGGATGATGACACTGAAAGTGAAGATGATATCGTAGTCGAACTAGTAATGTTAGAAACTAAAGATACTGCGAAAGTGGTCAAACCCCTGATTGAAGAAGATACCAAAACGACATGTTCAGAATCTCCAGCAGCTAAAGAGTCAACCTCTGCACTGATGGCGGATGCAACTGAGTCTTCACAGGTAAGTACTAAACACCAACTGTTTGACAATCATGCTTGTTATGAATGTAATAAATTTAGGGAAAGCATAGATTTGAAGTTTGCTAGGTTATTAGATCACAACAATATCTTAGTAAAAGATTTGCAACTGTGCATAGAAGCAAATCGCATTTTAAAACTAAATGAGCACAGTTACAAAGAGAAAATAGAACTGTTAAATAAACAATTAAGGGAAACCGAAGTTTTGGCTTTTAACCAAGCTAATGACATTAAGTTCTATTTAAACCCCCTTGAAGAAACTAAAAAGGAAAAAGCAGTTTTGAAAGTCGAAGTAAATTCATTAAAACAAAAACTACAAAGTTGGACTAGTTCTTCTCACATAGTTAAAAACTCAGTGAAAGAACAAAATAACAGGGAGGGATTACGTTACAAAGCGGTTCCACCACCACATAAGATTTTGTTAAATACTAAATGTCGACCAGTAAATAACAATCCTATTAAGGATCATGTGGTGACCACTCCTTTAGTTAGTGATCCAGATTCCACTTGTCAAATGGTGGAATCTATCACTAAACTGAAGGAGGACACTTTGAAATCTAAGGGTAAAATGCCGATTGTGAATTT